>JAHBCN010005074.1:0-57845 GCA_019359885.1 Listronotus oregonensis | reverse complement strand
TAATTTGGAACTAGGTTGCTTTCACCCTCTAGATCAAAGTTTATATATGCTTAAACTGTACTTTTTATTTTTAGGGGGTAAAAACTACACCTTATGCTAAAAAATTAAAAAACATAAAAATAGACATTATGTAAATTAAAATCATAGCTAAATATTTAGAATGAATATATATTTTTATGTTCTAAGTGTTAATTTACAAACCTTAAAATGGGTAAAATTTGGTTTGGATTAGTTGAATAATGATTGTTTTATGCTTTAGAATACAATTTTAGAATATTTTGAACCCCTTAAAATAAACCGCATAGAGCAGTAAAGAACATATTTACCCTAAAAAAATGATTAAATTATTATAAGGATTAAATTTTAGAATGTTGTTATGTACTAATTTTAATTTGCAACTTTTCGACCCAGTGGCGGCGCTAGGCGTCGGCGACGTCGGCCACCGCCGACGGCCTCGCGCCTGACGGGCCTCGCAAAAAAGTTTTACAAGTTATTTTAATTTCGCCAATCTTGCCCCGAACAATTCGGAAAAAAACTAAGCAGATGATATTGACTTTTATTATTTTCGAACACGTGCACGATGGAAGTGAGTATTATTGCGGGTATTCAGAATCGTCTGTCTGGCAACACTATGAAATGAATGTTTCTCCCGAATGAGCGTTTTCACACACACTGCTCGACACGATACCTGTAGGATTTGGGTGAAATTGTTTGTAGGTACATATATTTTTTCATTTATCATTTATTTACATATTGCATTTATAGGTTTACACAGAAATCATACGTGCGTTTATGTATAGCACACGCACTAACACATGTATGTGTGCTCTTCTTTATGACCGTCCAATACGTGTGAACAATATAAGTAAACTATGGCAATCGGTTCAAGTCAACTTGAAAGTCGCTATTCATTCTGTAGCTGGATTCAAAAATTCCGTAAAACTGGATTTGAAAAAAAACCTAACAGAAGCTCGACTATATGTGGAGAAGAGTACTTACGAAATTCAGTCTCAATTTAAGGAAAAAAGAATAACCAGGAAAAAACGAATGTTCGGTTACGAACATACCGATGAACCAGTTGAATTTCCTGAAATGCAATTCAGAATCAACTTTTTTAACACCATTATAGATGCTATAATAGTCGACACCGATTGTGGATTTAAAGCGCTCAATGAATATTTTACGCAATTTGGTTTTATTTATGACATCAATCATTTGAAATCTATACCAAAAGAGGATCTTCTCAAACATTGCAATGATTTAGGCACAAAACTTCGGGAAGGCGAAAACAGTGACATACAGCCCTTCGAACTATATGAAGAACTTCAGGTTTTAAAAACTTATTCACTAGACTCTATCAACAACCCGAAACAACTCATCCAATATATTTTAGAAAATAATTTAGAAGAAATATATCCCAATGTTTACATTATAATCAGGATCATGCTCACAGTTCCGGTCAGTACAGCCTAGGCTGAGAGAAGCTTCTCAAAGTTGAAATTAATAAAGACCTATCTGAGAAACACGATGAGCCAAGATAGACTATCCGCGTTATCAGTTGTGTCAATCGAAGCTAAAATAACGGACGCCGACGTCCAAATGTGGTCTAGCGCCGCCACTGTTTCGACCCTCATAAATTAACCACTATTAAAGCTTATTAAAAAAAAAAAACAAAAAAAATAATAGCTTGACAGATCTATTATTTAAAAATATTACTGCCTAAAATATTACCTATTTCATTATTTTGCAAATTTTTATTTCGTAAAAACCACCCCTTACAACATTGCAATTCTTATAAACTAATATAATAGTTATAATAGAAATAACATAAAAAATTATACCGGTAAAAGTATAAAGTATACCGGTTTTAAAGATTATTATGCTCCGAAGTGGGCTATTCAAATTTTTCGAAAAAAAAATCGATTGGTTTTTTAAACTCCTTTAGTTTAAATGATAGAAAGTTTTTTTACAAATAATTTTGTAGAGGTTTTAAAAGCTGCAAGGCTATGTAAATTAGATTTCTTTAAATTGCTTAGTTTTGAAATGGAATGAGTTTAAAAATAGAGGCTTTAAACGGCCATATCTCGCCAAATATTTATTGTACAAAAAAATATAAAAAAGGGAAATTAAGTAATAAAAAAGCTATAATTTGGTACTCTAAGATTTTTTTCCTATCTATAGTATTGTTGGAGTTATTTTGAAGAAAGAGCTTTTTTTACGAAATTGGAGAAAATCGTTTTTTACTTTAGGCTCCAATTTTTCTAAAATTAAGCGTTTAAAATTGGTCACACTTCTCGGATGTATGAATAATACATATAAAAAAAAATCACAAAAGGGTATAAAGATCAATTTTAATTAAAAGGGAAATTAGGGGGTTGCTCTCCCTGATTTTTTCGTAGAAAAAAGTAGGGACCTACCTTATTTTTATCATTACTCGCTCCATTTTTATGCTATAAACTTTTTTTTTCTTTTTAAAAATAAGGTCTTATTATATACTTAAAAAAAAACTTACATGTTTTTAAAAAATGCAAAGTTTGCCCGCTATTTGACTTTGAATCTTTTAAATTTAGCATTTGACGAACAAAAGCTAACCATTAAGAAGCCGTAGCTCGGTCCGTATTGGTTGTAAAGAAATTATAAAAAAATATTTTTTTTAGTTTTTTCATATGCTACAATTTTGCTTTTTACAGTTTTTTGATAAAAATGCATATTTTAAGAGTTATTCGCAAAAAACCCATTAAAAACGTCGATTTTTTCGTCGAAAAATTATTACTTTAAATCGCGAATAACTTGAAAAATATTGGTTTTACAGAAAAAATGTATATATATGCATGTAACATTTTTTACTTAGAATTACTTTCTCCATTGATTTCTGTAGTTAAAATGTTATAAAAAAAATTCACCCCCAAGATGGGGTGGCAACCACTCCCAGAATAAAACACCCCTCGGCATGATGTAAACTTTGAACCTTGGTGTAATCCCTATCTTCTATGAAATTTTCAGGTAAATCCAATTCCTAGCCAAAATCCTTAATTTCCAGTACCATATAAAATTTTTAATATGTAAGTTTAAAATTATATTTGGACCTTATGGGTAATATCAAAAAAATATATTTATTGGTAATATACAATATTATACAGGGTATAAGTGTTATAAAATAAACGCTATCACATATTTTAGGTTTACATTGTATAAACCATTATATTTTTAAACGATAATATACAGAAAGATGTTCCTCCAACACCTTAATATTGTCAACCATACTAAATCTAATTGTGTAAAATATAGTTCTTTAAAACATAAAAATACTACATTTTATATAACAATAACGCGTTTCCAAATTTACGCAGCAAACTACATTAAAAGAAATTTCCCATCATTTAGGGGAAGACCAGTAAAATGAAACATATTTTTTTCACAAGTCTAAGTGTTCAGCAGTTTACACGTTTATGATTAACAACATTTTAGAATGAAAATTTAACTTGTAATATTTAGCAAGTTGACTATAAATACTCAATGTTTTTTAATATTGGTTTCGAAGAAGAAGTAAGTTAAAGTATTTTACCTTCTTCTAAGCACCGGTTGACTGAAAAGGACCCAAAATTGTCCTTTTTAGCTTGGTAGTAAATGTATATTATTAAAAAAAAACGGTAGTCAAGACTTTTTTAATAGATATTTTTTTCCGCACCTTTTAAAACAACATAACTTTACCTTTAAAAAAAAAAGCTGAGGGCTTTGCCAAACAACTTTCTGCAAATTCTACCCTTGTCTCCCTATTTTAAAGCTCGGTGCCTTATTTAGTTGTCAACCAGTACCTTCTAAGCTGTGTGTTTTCAGGTATTGTCAAGCAAAGAAAAAAAAGTCTTCCAAGATTCCGGTATGGTACCACATAGTACCCTCCAATTAATAAACAAATCACGCGAATAAAATCGATTTTGTTTTAAAATATTTGACCTAAATTTTCTATTTCTATGTATTAAAAAGAAAAGTATAACTAATTACAAATTTGGTAACGGAAAGTAAATTAATTGTTTTGCAAATAAATTAACTTCAAAGAAAGTTTAACGTTTAAAAACATTTAGCTCTCATTGACAAATATAAAAGATAGGGTTAAAAGATTTTTTACGATTATTATTGGAACACCAAGAGCAAATTTATTAATTTTACGCACTTTGTTAGCTATATTAGTTTTTATTAAATAATTATGAATTTTTCATGTATTTAAAAATGTATTGATTCCTTTATGCACCTATTTTTATTTTTTAAATCAACCATTATTAAACAGTTATTAGTACATGCAAAACGCGGGTCCTGGGTGCCCAATTTCGCTGCAAGTGGAGACTACTTTTAGAGAACGTTTTGTGGATCGATGCTTCCGAATTTCGGGATCCCGCAGCTCGGAAATTCAGGCATCACTCCTACAAATGCAAAAAACACCCATTTTAGGTTTTTTTAACGAACATCTTATAAAAAATCTTATGAAAATGCTCTTTAGGCACCTGGAAAATACTCCCAGAGTACGTTTTGGGTCGCTGATTCCGAATTTTGAAATCCCGAAACCCTTGAACCCCGGCGTCACCCCTAAAATGACAAAAAACAACCCTTTAAGGGTTTAAAAAAAAATCTTATGAAAAGTTTATAGAAATTATTTTATATTGATAAAAATTTGTATTTTCCATAATATTATATTAATTTGAGGCTAAATTAAATTTTGGGGTAATTCATTAGGGGTGAAACATGCCCCAATTATCCCTAAAATATCGTACATTAAAAAATTGCCAACAAAAAAAAATTCTGGATAAATAGCAATTTTACGACCAAAAAAATATTTCCCTTCCCTAAGGGAAAATGTAAACAATTAATTTTTTTTTGTGCACTTTTATTTTATCATGTTTTAGGGCTAATTTTTATCGTCAAAGGGGTAAACACATCTGGTGATACGTTTTGGTAAGCAAATATTTTGGTATAATAAAGAAAAATACAAAACAAATTATTTTAAACTCATTGTTTTACTTTTAATTCGAATTGGATATTTTCTAAGCCCCCGAAAAAAAGGTGCAATAATCCCTTAGGGAAGGGAACTATTTTGATTGGATGAGTGGAAGTTGTTTCACCCCCAATGAATTACCCTAAAATTTAATTTAGGCTTTAATTAACATAATGTGATGAAAAAAATAATTTTTTATGAATATTAAATAATTTCTATAAATTTTTCATAAGATTATTCTTAAACAAAACTCTAAGATGGGTGGTTTTTGCCTTTTTAGGGGTGTTGCCGGAGTTCAAGGGTTATAGGCTCCACAATTCGGAATCAGCTACCTAAAAGACGTACCCTGAAAGTATTTTCGGGGTGCTTAAAGAGCATTTTCATAGGTTTTTTTAAAGATTTTCGTTAAAAAACCCTTAAAAAAGGTGTTTTTGCATTTTTAGGGGTGATGCCAGAATTTCCGAACTGCGGGACCGGGATTTGCGACTCAAAAAACGTACCCTGAAGGTAGTCTCCACTGGCAGCGAAATTGGGCACCCAGGACCCGCGTTTTGAATGGACTATATGGTATACATACAAAATACAAAATAACAATAGAATGAAGTCGTCTCACAGTGCATCGAATATATGATAAAAGAGGACAAAAATTCCAAACTTTTTTATCTTTTAAGAAATGTCAAGCTGAAGAAAAAAGTTTCCATAAAATGGACTCGGAAATGTGGTCATAAAAAGTTATGGCATAATTTTGCTGGCTAACGTGTTCCTATTCACATATTAGTCTAAACTTATAAACTCGCAATTTTTAATAGGCGCTGTTGGTTGCAGAAGTTCTTGCAAATTTACGCAAGCGCTAATTTTTGTTAGCGGATAATTTGTTTTGGGATTAGGGTATTTTTAGTCCAATTTAATAAGTAGAGGCTAGAAAAACAATCCTTATACAAACCATTTATTACTGACGTTCAGGGGCGGTCTGGCGGCTCTGGGGGCTCTCGGCTGAAATCCGTCCGGGGCCTCCCTCAAAATTACCACTCCCCCCCCCCCGCCAACTCACAACACCCTAAATTAGTGCAATTAATTGCCTAAATTTATTTACAAGCATTGTATACACTGTTGAATCATAATTTTTGCATTTGCATGTTCAAATTATAAACAATAAGTCTTATTTGATACGGTTCCCATATTTTAATTAGAATACAATGTTCAAATCCCTATCCCAACAGTTTCTTTTTTAGTTCTAAGCTAGTTTCTGCCACATTTTCATACGTAAAATGCATTTATATGGTTATAAAAAAGCCCAAAATTTAGGTACTATAAACTAGTATTATTTAAAGTTTTGCAATAAAAGTAATTGATTCCCCTTTGGTCAGGGGAGGCCCCGGGGCCCTCGGCGATCGCCGACCAGCTGACCTGGCCAGATCGCCCCTGCTGACGTTAACGATTTAAATTTTCTTTTGGTCAAATCTCAAATCGAAGCATAAAGCTAGTGCTTGATTAGACTAACAATCCTTTTATAAGCCAAATATTGCCTGATAATCCCTTCAGCAAATTGAAGTCCAACAGATGACCTGCTAGTAACAAGATCATTTAGCCGTCTTTTCTTAATTATTCAGGAAGCTTCTTGTGAGGTGGGCCAGCGGTCTTCCGTTTGCTCGCCTGAATACAGATTTGACTGCATTGCTTTTTGAAATAAGTGGCAATTGCAATTATTTCTAAAGCCAAGACGCATATCGCCGACGAAATCTTTCAAAGTCTGTATACAAACTTAAAAGAATATACAAGAAATACAAAATTATATTTTATATATATATATATATATATATATATATATATATATATATATATATATATATATATATATATATATATATATATATATATATATATATATATATATATATATATATATATATATATATATATATATATATATATATATATATATATATAGTGTGTGTATATTAAATAATTGATTATGTAATATAATTTAAATTTTAAATAAAAGGTATATTTACAAATCTACAAAATACCGAAGCTTACTTTTTACCGTGGCGGCGTCGCAACATCTTAGGAGATAGACGTCCTTTAACAAATAATAAACAGAACACGCGTACAAAATCAATTTTGTTGTAAATAATTCGACCTAAATTTTGTTTTCCCATACTAAAAGCAAAAGTAATTGAATTTCCCATAGATCGTTTTTAATAACAAATTCATCGGTAGAAAGTAATTCGTTATCGCTTCGCAAATTAATCAAAAACAAAGAAGGATATTCGAAATCAGTAGTTCACTTTAACACGCTAATAGATATTGTTTTCAATGCAGGCGACCCTATTAGAGTGTGTTTATCCGTGAACCCAGACAATTCATATTCAAAACTGTATACGATTGTGAAAGTGGTTAGGTTCGTGTTTCGTGTATTAATCAAGTTAAATGACACTTATTGTTAAATATCCTGTATATGTTTACATAAAACTTAAGGGCCAGGAAAAAACCCATCCCTAAAACTTCAGGGCGTGTTTGTTTTAATCTGGCTGAAGGCCTATCGTACCGTGGCTATCTTAAGTGTGGTAAGAGGTAGTTTATTAAGACGGAACTTAAATATTTGGAAATTTGGAGGAGAAGGAAAAACTTCTTCGGGCAGGTAGGTACCACAGTCTGGGCAATCTAGGAATGAGGGAACGAAAAAAGTGGGAAGTTTGGGCCTCTCAAGTTGCAGTGGAAAAGGATGCATAAGAGAGAGGAATTATACTGGCTAACTCCCCGGAACAGATGTAAAAATACCTGAGCGACAGGTCCCGTACAGCCCGTCGCTGGGAAAGAGAAGGAAGCTTATCTGTAAGCGTTAGATCATTAAGAATACAAAGATGTTCTTTAAATAAAATTAGGGATACTAAGAGTTGACAAAGAATGCTAAGTGTTGAATATTTATATTGATAAATTCTTAAAGTAGTATATAAAATATATAAAAATGCAAATATTTTGTTATTAAACCTATTCCCCTTTTTAAAGAAACCTTCTGTAACTTTTCAACAATATCTGTAAACTTATTGATACAAAAGCCTTCTTGCTCTTTAAATAATTTTTTTTCAATCTGTATTATTTTTTTATACAATAGTTTTTGAGCTCTTTTAGACTTTTTTTATTTGTGTGTAACAAATAAGGGGGATGTTGAAACACTTAGACATTTATAACATTAATCGTATTTACTGACTTGTAGGTGGGTACTTTACTACTTTACCCTATAAAAACAACATGTTTTATTTATTTATATAATATTTTTGTAGAGTTGTTCAACAATCTTATTGTGGTCCAAAGTTTTTTTCTCTATTAAAAGTATTCATTTATAATTTCTCTACGAGAATCTTAAACACAAAGTAAGAGCTTTTTTTAGCCGAATTCGACATACAAAATTTCTAGTTGAACGTTTCTGCGAACAACCGCGCAAATAAATTATAAAGCTCTTACTCTTCCTAGATTCGGATCGGTATTTGCGAACAAATTTGCAAAGAGTAACTGCAAAAAAGCTGGTTTTCGCCTATTTTTGAGCATGTTATAGCGACCGGGGAAAAAGATGAAAATATTTTACAAATATCAAATTACTCGCGATTAAAAACCAAGATAATTATTATCTTTTGTTTTTTAAAAATTACTCCCATTTAGGGGTTGAAAATTAGGTACTTTTGTACATCCTTAAGCCCTAAAGGGGTCTGATGGTTGGTTGCTTTAAGCGTGCCCATATTTGCACTGCAGCCTATTGGCATATTGTGCTCCCCTTTCTTGTTATAGAAGTCCGCTTCTAGTCCAGTCAATGAACAAAAAAAAGGGCAAAAGCTCCGGATTTTCCCAAACAGCACCGATTTGCATAAAAATTTGGATTTAGCTTCTACTTACCCTCTAATTCAAAGTTGTCATTGTGCCAAGTGGTGCTTTTTATTTTTTAGGGGTGAAAACCACCCCTCTCGGAAAAAATATATAAAATTGTAGATTCGAGTGTGCAATCCATGTAAATCATGTTAAAATAAGTTGATCGAACCTTATTTGTCATAAAAGAACATAATTTATGATTTACTCAATAGTTTTACCTTTAAAAATAACAACCTCAAATGGTTATAACTTAAAAAAAAACATTTTCAAAATGCTTGACAGTGGATTAAAATGAATTAAATATTACCGATTTGTCTGAAAATTTGGATTTAGGTTCTACTTTCTCTCCAGTTGAATTATCGCCCTGTGTCGTTGGTAGCACTATTTTTTAGGGGAGAAAACTACCCCTTTTTGCTAATAATTGTAAAATTTAAGCTTACAAATATTATTTTTTTAAATAAATTTAATAAACATAAATTGACATCCTGAAGGATGAATTATGATAAATTAAAGAATTTCAACCCTTAAAAACCACCCCTATTTCAGAAATCCTTAAAAAATGTTAAAAAAGCTAATCCAACTATTTGAAATTTATTTTATCATATAATGATATTAAAGTAAGGTGTCTTTGTTGTTTTTTGTTTTTATCATTTATCTATACGTTTCAACCCTTATAAAAACTACCCTTTACAAAGAAACTTTTAAGTTTGTAATATATTTTTTTTAAATTTAAAATATAATTGATTTTTTTATTATTTGTAATGAAAAGCAGTAAAAGAAAATATATTTATTTCATCAACCCTTAAGATACAACCCCTGCTTATTAAAATATGCAATCAATAATAGAAAAGGAATTTTTTATATCATTTTTATAGTTTTTTATTATGGGACAGTACATATTCGAGAGGTAGTAGAGTAAGAAAAGAAAATATATTATATGGGTATACTAACCCACGCATTATAGCTGCTATTTAGGAATTAAAATACAAAGCGTTGCAAAAAAATAATTGACAAAATCTCTTCGGGATGCTGTTAAGGGATGTTTAAACTATAACTAAGACATTTGGTAATATCGAAATTCGTTATTTTTCATTCATGCTTTTAGGGTTGAAAATGGCTTTTTTCGTGTTTTTTGATTTTTTAATCGCTTACATCTCGAAAATGGTTCATTTTACAAAAAATTTACTACAGACGTTTTTTGTTTAGAATGACCCAAAAAACCTAAAAAAAACTTTATTCTGGGCTAAAATATTAATTTTTGTAATTTGGTTAAAAAGAATTTTTCAAACAATTTTTGACCCACTTTTCGACCTGGTAACATCTCGATTTGTTTAAAGAACTGTTTAATCAAGCCTATGTAAAAAAAACCGAATCCAAAAAATTTTTCTAGCGGATCCGCAGCCCCGACCTGGACAAAAGGTGCTTCCCATGCCGAAATAATGTTATGTGTCCGGAAATGACTATGAAAAATTTTAAGATACGATTCTACATAAAAAGATATGAAAAAAAGTTCATATTAACATAGGTGCGGAAATGCTTCCAGAGGAAGCTACAGACGCTTGAAGATGGTGTCATAAAAGTGGTTTTTATTTAATTTATTAGGATCTATTCACAATACGGGAATTAACTTCTACGTATAAATTAGAGTGATTGAGGTAACTTTTTGAAAATATCAGGTGACCCATATTGCCACCAGTGGTGTGGGAACAAAGAGGGGGTTAGTTATTTAGGGTCAATTTTTTCCCCCGAGTGTATTTTCGCTATCCCTTGGTATAAAGTCGTTTAGTCGACGGTTTTCGAAGTCCTAATTTCTACAAAAATATGTAGTTGCTTTTTTTGATCATAACTCGCTTAATTTTTAAACTATCAAGTCCTACAAAAAAACCATTTTGTAGGTGTTTTTAAGAGCTATAAGGTTTCACTTATTAATATTTTTTAACCCTTAGTTTTAAAATTATTGGGGTTGAAAACGTGACTATTCACGAACACATTTAAACTTTAAACGGCCATATCTCACTCAAATTTTATCCTACTGTAAAACAACAAAAATAAAACGAAATTTTTTTAAAAGTAAAACCTACAATTTTGTATTCTACAAAATTTTACGTTTCATTAAGGGCTTTTGAGTTATTTTTAAGAACAGGCATTTTTTTCAAAATAATGCACTTTAAACCGGTCAATCTTTCTAAGCATGTTACAAATACATAAATAAAGTGAATTGTTAAGTGACAAAGATTATTTTAAATTGGGGTGATAATTAGGGGGTGATTGTCACATTTTTTTCATCCAAAAAAATAGAAATCAACTTTATTTTGGCCATAACTCGCTTTATATTACTGCTAGAGACTTTTATAAAAAACAAAAATTAAGGTTTCTTAAGAACTTTAAAATAGGTTTGATGGGCTTGCCCCGAAAAAGTCATCGTTTTTTGGTTCTATTAGGTTAAAACTTTCAATTTTGGCATTTGACGAATAAGAACCAACCTTTAACAGGCTATAACTGCATTTGTATTGGGTCTATAGACATCATTTTTGTTGTTTTTTTAAAGCTACATTTTTGGTAAGAATATGTTCCTTGATAAAATGCTTACTTTTCGTGTTATTTGCAAAAAACCGTCTGAAAACGTGTTTTTTTTTTGTTAAAAAATTGACATTTTCAATTGCGAATAACTCGAAAAGTAATTCCTTAAGCCTTTCAGAAAAAACTTTATAAAACAAAAGTTGCTTAGAATCAGTTAGTCTATCCATTTCTGAACTTATTTTTGATAAAAAAAAAGAAGGGGGAAGGGGTGGCATTCACCACCAGGGAAAAAACACCCCTCGGCAACTTTGAATAAGAGGGTAAGTAGAATCTAAATCCAAATCTTCATGGAAATCGGTGCCGTTTGGGAGAATCCGGAAGGAAACTGGTCATTGACTGGACTATTCCCTTTAACAGGTCTAATAGATTTCTATCAAGATGTCCAATGCATTTCCTTAGATGACAGTGGCCGTTCTGCGTATTTACGTTCTATACCATTATACAGATGGATGCTATTCTGTAACGAAGTATGGTTTGCATAGGTAAATTGCACGTATGTTTACTCCAAATCATACCACGATACATAGCAGGTAAGCCATCTAAGTTGGAAGGCAGCATCAGTAAAAATGAAAGTGTGTTAGAAATCTGGAAGCGAATACTGGATTGAATTAAAGTAACTAAAAATCTCATTAACTTTCATATAACGTTTAAGTTTTGTTTTTCTGAAATATTGTAATGTTATAGGTTTTTAGCTTAAGGTAAGTACAAGCCGACCAACAAAATGTTGGCAACCTGTTGATATTGGTGTTGTCAACATGTATCCCGTCAACCAGCCACAAGTTGATGGATACTCGGCAACATCGTGCGGCAAGATATCAAAGAAATTTGTTGACTGTTGCTTGTATCCGTGACGTGTTTTCCATCTCAAATGGAAAAAATCGCTCAGTGTGTACGGTGTTGTCATTCAGAGTCTATCTTTTATTGTAAACATGGTATGGACAAAAGAACTAGTGGTAGAGCTAATTGAAATGCTGAGAGCTTCTCCCGCATTGTGGCACATTAAGTCGAAAGAATACCGTGACAGAAATACGATGATATGTCGAACATGGCTTCGCATTTTAGAACGAATGTAGATGAAATATCCAGAAAACTAGTAAACGAATCGCCCGTCGCTAAATGTCGCAGTGTAACCCCCAATCTTATTGTTGGTGGTAGGTGGTAGAGGAGCTTTCCTCGCCTGAGGCGGTACCACCCCACTTGCCCTTTAAAGGACTCGTGAAGTCTTAGTACGTTTCGAGTTCTGGGCGGTGAGTCAGTTTTCCTTCTTCCTCCTCCTTCTTTCTCTTTTAGTTTTCCTTCTTCCTCTTCTTTCTTTTTCTTTTCCTTTCTCTTTTTTTTTCCACTCTACTTAAATTTGGAAATAATGATGATGGCACACCCGAACGTAAAGTTATCCGGAGGTAAAATACCCCTCCATTCGGTTCTCCGGGCGAGGGGTACATTTGGGAGGCCACCATCGAAAAGTCTGATATCGTTTACAAATATATGTGGGCTTAACTCTAACGTGAACTCTGTTCACCATTATCTTCAATCCTCCAAACCCCACATACTATTTTTTACCGAAACCCAAATAAGTCCCAAAACAGCAACCAACCACCTCCTTTTCCCAGGTTATGAACTCATTTCATCTTTTCGACCCCATGGCGGCGTTTGTGCTTACGTTCGCAACGACCTGGCTTGTGTTAGGGTTTCTAACCTCGAATCGGGTAGGCCTGATATTCTTTGGCTTAAACTTACCTTCAGATCTTCTACTAAATTCATCTGCTGTATATACCGGTCCCCGTCTGACAATTCCTACAACGAGTTCTTTGATTTCCTTTCAATAAAGATCGACAATATTATTTCCCAGTTTTCCGTTCATAATAAGGATTGGCTAGGCTCCACAAAAACTGATACACAAGGCAGGGCAGCAGAAAATTTCGCAATCAGCAACTCGCTCACCAATCTAATTATGGAACCTACCTACTTTCCTAGGGTTCCCACCCATAATTCTAACCCCCTAGATCTCTTTCTTACTTCCGCCACGAACCATCTGGCACTACAATTCGGCCGACTGGGATGGTCTAAGAGATTTCTTTGCCAGCTACCCTTGGAATCCTACCTGCTTTTCTACTCACGATCCTTCAGAAATATGTAAACAAATTACCGAAACAATTCAACTAGGCATTGAGACCCATATTCCTTGCTAAAAAGAACCCCATAACTTCAAATCACAAACCGTGGTTTTCTAAATCCTGTGACAAAGCCAGACTTTTAAAACTTCAAGCCCACAAAAAGTTTCTTCAAAACCCCAGTCCGGAAAATCGACAGGCTAGCATCGAAGCAAGAAATCAGTACAATCGAATAAAAGATAAAGTTCTCCTTTGCTCAAATGGCAGTAAAGCTTTTTGGTCCTTTGCCAAAAATATTAGTCAGAACTTTTGCACAAATTCTTTTCCACCCCTAATCTCTGAAGATGGAATTGTCTCTACCTCCAAAGGAAAAGCCGAACTATTTGCCAAACAATTTACTGCCAATTCTACGTTTGATCCTCTTATTAATCTTCCTCTTCCAACAGTTGTCCCTGTTTCTCATAAAATGTCCGATATAATTTTTAAAGTCAAACAGATCAAGCGTATTCTTTCTTCTCTTAATACTAAAAAATCGTCTGGGCTGGATGGCATACCAGCAATCGTCTTAAAAAAATGTGCTCCCGAGCTTGCACCCATCTTAACTCGCCTCTTTCGAATCTCTTACGACACGGGCATTTTCCCGGAGAGTTGAAAAGCTGCACGTGTGCAACCTGTCCCCAAAAAAGGATCCAAAAGTCTCCCTTCTAACTATAGACCTATATCTCTTCTTTCAGTTGTTTGCAAGGTAATGGAAAAATTCATTAATTCCCAAATCTTAAAGTATCTGGAAAAACATAAGATCTTACATGATAGACAATATGGATTCCGTCACAGTAGATCCACAGCTGATCTTCTTTCCTTTGTCTCACACAACTGGAACAAGTCCCTTGAGTTTCTTGGTGAATCCCAGATCGTTGCTCTTGACATATCCAAAGCTTTCGATCAGGTCTGGCATGATGGGCTTCTTAACAAACTTCCTTCTTACGGTCTTCCACCTAAGCTTTGCTCCTGGCTTTCCAGTTTCCTTTCTAATCGACGTATATCAGTTAGTGTAGATGGTCATTCCTCCAGCTTCTACCAAATAAATGCTGGGGTGCCCCAGGGCTCAGTGCTGGCACCCACGCTGTTTCTTCTACACATTAACGATCTTCTCTCTTCCACAATCAATCCCATTCATAGTTTTGCTGACGATAGTACCCTCCACTCTAGTATTCAATTTCTTAAGCCACCGTGTAAGATTTTGAAAACAAGCGCAGGTTCAGATATCTCTTTCACAAATCAAACTTATCTTGGTGAAAAAATCGTGTTCAGTTTAATGCCTCAAAAACACAGTCATGTTCGCTGTCGCGAAAAAAGTCTGCGAATGCTCATCCCTTCATATGAGCGGCCAAGTTCTGCAGAAAAAAGAGTCGTTTAATCTGTATCGGCGTTCTTTTTGAGAATAACCTCAACTGGCACAAACACATTTCATCCATAGCTTCGGCAGCTTCAAAAAAGATTGGATTCCTCTTTCGAGCCAGAAAATATTTCTCTTCTTCCAATCTGTACACTTTGTATGTATCCCAAATCAGACCCTCTCTGGAATATTGTTCTCATGTCTGGGGAATGGCGTCCCCTACAACACTTCGCCTTCTGGACTCCAGTCAGCTGTTCGTCTTATTAATGATCCAAACAGAAAGACCATCGTCAGCTGTAGGGGATCTGTCGCTCTTCTATAGGTATTTTCACGGCTTCTGCTCAGAGGAATTGGCCAGTATTATTTTTTATTCAACACTTAGAGAGGACCCGAACTTCCCGTTTCGTTCCTTTATTCCTAGATACATGAAACCTTGCCCGCAGAAGTTAGCGTGTGTATAAAGACACAAAAACACAGTCGGCCACAGCCGTCAACGTGTTGAGATATTATTAATCTCACCGGAACGATTGCCATCATTCAAAAGTAATTCGGTCTTCATGACTTGTACTTCATTTTCGCTTTTTTAGAAACAGTAGTAAGTGTAGTGGTGAATTTCGGTAAGTTTCGTATGTGTGGGCGCGTATTGTAACTTTATATCATAAGTTTCAAGGGTGTATCGCGGTATGATTTATTTGTGAAATGGGCGCATTAGTTTTAATAGTAGTACATATCCAAAATAGTTTTTTTATATCATACTATGCAAATGATCATAACCATACTACGGTATACGGTATAGAATGATATTTATCTTAGTTTTTTGGAAAAGTCGCCTAGCGTTGCCTTCGCATGTCTTATACCAGATGATGCATGCCAACCATCCAATTGTTGTTTTAGGAACCATCTGTCCATTGTTGTTTCCATCGCTTTTTCTGATAGTCCGAGAATGGGCCACTGAAATTTTTAGATGAGCCGGATTTGCTAAATCATCTGCTTCGTCATTGCCTTCTATTCCCGTGTGTCCAGGATCCCAGAGGAGTTGTATCCTGTTGTTCCTGGCGGCAAGTTCTTTTAGGTCCTTCCGGCATGCCATCATGATTTTTGATGTAAAACGATCGGAGTTTAAGGCATTTAGATCAGCCTAACTATCTGAGAGAATGCGTATGTTTTGGTTATACCGCCTTCTCACATATTCTTAAACACATGCTTAGATAGATTTCCGCCTGGTTTACTGTGGCCTGCCTGCCTAATGAAAATTGGAAAGCTGTAAGTTACTCGGGGTCTTACCGTAAATTACACCAGCTGCTGCTGATAGCCTCTGTTTTGATAAAAATATCCAAGTGCGTTAAGCCCTGGATAGTTTCGATAGTCATAGAAAATATGCTTCTTAAGACGCTCATTATGCACAAACATGCCAGTCTCAGTCTCTTTATTATGACTGTCTTTATTTGTTGCACTTGTGTCTACCATATGACAGCACCGTAGATAACTATCGACCCGCTGACTGTGACGTACAACCAAAACATCATCTCTGGTCTAAGCTAACAGGTAACATGCTCCTGCATCTACGAGACACATTTTTGCTTGTGCACATTGTCATCTGTTGGTTACGTTACCTAATTTAGTGTCGAGAATTAAACAAAGGTATTTCATTTGTTTCATAGTTTTTATCTGCTAACTGAAGATGTTTAGGTTTTTGTAGTTTCCCATATTTTTTCTGTTTGTGAATGGCAGTATTGCCGTTTTCTCAGAGTTTACTTTAAGGTGTATGTCTTGACAACAACTGTCCTGCTATACTGGTGGAGTGTTTACCTTCTACGAGTATTACAACATCGCAGCATACCCCTGGGCTTAAAATCCCTTATTATGGAGACGAGTCAGTAACTGATTTACCACTAGGTTCCATAAAAGAGGAGGGAGCACTCCGCCCTGAGGACATCCTTGTACCACCTCTACTTATACAATGTCGCCATGTAGCCTAGTTTTAATCTGCAATTTCTTTGTGGAGTACAGACCTTTCCATCCCCGTTACAAGATTGTGTAGAGCTGTACCACAAGATTTACCTGTTCTATATGCATGCTGGTGTTCACAAAGGAGATTTTTTTGAAGTGACCCGTCCTTGATGTGTCTACCTACGAGATTTTCTAGCGTTTTCAGCATAAAGGATGACAGCCAGACGGTTCTGTAAGCCTTGGCTATAGTGCAACTTTCTTTTGTGGTTTAAGGTATGAAGGTGGCGTAAGCAACTATTCATAGTCTCCATGCCTCCGGGACGTACCCTATTGCAATGCACGTTCTTAAGATTCTGCAGAGGTGAGGCGACAATAAATCAGGACCCCATTGCAACAAAGCAGGATAGATCGTATGGACCTGGCGATGGTCAAATCACTTCCAAAAATTAAAAAATAAATCACATATTGTTAAAAAATCTGGAAAAAAAATGTATTTTTAAGCCATGAAAACTATAAAACAACTATTTCTTATTAGTTTTGATAAGAAAAACTCCCACCAAGTCACGCCCTATCAAGAAACGGTAACGAAGAATTGTAGAAATAAAAAAAAGACTGGATGATAACTTATCCTAGACATTTTAATAGATTTTGGCTAAATCTCACTCCTCCAAGAGGGTGAACCACCCCCAAAGCATGAAGAAAAATATTTAACCCCCATAATTTCTCATTTATTACAAAAATAGTAAGGTAACTTTGCTTTAATATGATGAAAAAATATGATAATAGTGTTCATATTCATCGATATAATAAAATTTATTCCGGTTTTCGGGGGTTTTCAACCCCTAAATAAGGGTAATTATTAAAAATTTCGGAAAACAAAAGATAATAATCATCTTGATTTTTAACGACGAGTAATTTAATATCTGTAAGATATTTTTCTTTTTTCCCTAGTCGCTATAATGTGCTTAAAAAAGGCGAATTTTGCCGTTACTCTTTGCAAATTCGCAGTGTAATCGCGAAAAAATCACACCTCGAGTTTTTTGCAGACTTTTACGTTATGAGGTCCCTAGACGTCGTAACCGAAACTGTTATTTAAAAATACCAACTATTACCAAAGAATATTATAGTTCCACTATAGTATCAATCTTTGCTATTACACATCACTACAAGCATAATATCGGAAAATATTCTTCGGTTATACAGGGTGTGGTTATAAGTGATTACTTGTTAAATTATGAGGAAAAGTTCATATCAACAGTCGTAACGTCATAAGGTCGCTATGGCGATTAAAAGATGGCACCGGGATATAGGTTTTATCTTATATTTCTGGAACCGTTAACATATGAATTGCTTTTAATAGTAGATACTTTTCAGTGCTTTTACTAAATTATTATTTTAATCAGAGGCGTACCGACAGGGAAGGCCTCGATTTAATTTATTCACATCTTTATTAAACGTCATGTTTTTGCACTTTTCTTTAGAAATTCTGATTCTGCAGTATAAATAAAATAAAAAAGGTATTCATGTTGAAAACTTTTCAGGCTAGCCGTTTTCCAGAAAACACTCCTTAGAGAAAATAGTGCATGCATGGTCGCCCAAGTAAAAGAGTATTCCGGCAATTTTTGAAAGGCGAGAACAAAATACAGAAATATGGCGTTTAATAAAAATATGAACAAATTAAATCGAGGCCTTCCCTCTCGGTACGCCCCTGGTTAAAACAATATTTAGTTGAGAAGAGCATACTTTTAAAACAATTCATCACTACAAGCATAATATCGGAAAAATATGACGCATTCGGTTATATACTTCTCTATTATACTAATTTTTCACATCTTTGTGCTTTACTGGTAGCCTAACCTTTTCTTCTATTTAGTTAAGAATAGAAATACTTTCAACTTTATTTCATAGAAAACTTTAAGAAAGAGAAAGATACATGCATTGATTTGTGTCGTTGCCTATCCAACGTGATTACAGTTTTGTCAAATCGAAAACGAAACAAAATAAATAAAGAAACCGTTGACCAAAAATGTTTAGTTTGTTAAAAAGTACTTTTAATTGTAAAAATAATTTGGTTAAGACCGGCTAGTTTTCAATGTTGTAAGAAGTAAAGACCTATTTAATAATGTTTTGCATCTACATCCTTTAAGTGTTTAAATTTTTACATGTTTCTTGAACCTGTAATCTGGAAATTACACCTGTTGATAATGGGAAACTGGAAAAAGACAGATGACAAAAATGGTTTTATTTGTTATATAAAGTAAGAAATAATAGGTATTACCTAAGTAGCCAAAATCTCTTGTAGTGGTATTAGCTGAATTTCACTATTTACCCTTATTGGATTAGTTTTTATCCTTGGTTTTAACCATAGTAAAATTTTCAAATAGAAACTAACTTATATTTCGAATTTTGTTTCATTTATTTTTTTGGTTTTTAGAATAGAATCAGTACCTATATACATATTATTTATTTTGCTTTTTTTCATTGATTTTGGCTGATTATAATAGTTAATTTTTATTGGGAAATGGTATGCAGTTTGGTTTAATCCTAATTAAATCTGTTTATAATCATTTACTTAGAGCAAATTTTTGCTAGCTAACCATGTAACATATTTACTTGTGCACAGCATAACTAACAGGCAGCACAATCTCTCTGTGACGGCGCTTTTGATATTTTTAAGCACAGATTACCATTTAAATAAAGCAGACAGATCATATCTCAGCAGAAGGTTGGTTGACTGGACTTTCCGCCAATTTATGAAAGCATTCTGTTTTCTGTTAGTTATGCTGTGATACCAGTATGATACCGGTATGTTGTGGTTACTTAGGAAAAATAGGGTATTTGGATGTGGTTGTTTATATGGTTAGTTGGGGCCGATGCAGTTTTTATTGTTTACCCCATATTTGTTTTTTAATCCTAATTAAATTAATAGCTGTTTTATTATTTATAAAAGCACAAAATTTATAAACATTCTTTGAAACATAGCAAAATTACACCAATTAATTTTTGTATAGCCGTTCAAACTTATATTGATAATTGAGACTGTCAAACATGTTTTTAAATGGGACACTTGTAAAACAGAACTGTTCATAACCTACAAGTAATTTTTCGACAGAGCTTTAAAAACGCTCTTGGCGTACTTTACTGGCGTTGGGTATAACTGGATTAAGGGCTGGTAGAATTTTGCAGCATAAAGGTCTCTCCCTGAGTTCGAACAGGCAGGCATGTATATGAGATCAACTGGTCAATCCTTATTAAGTATTGCACAATAGGTTCTCTGTGAATTCACCAGATGAATCTTCAAATTCCCGCTCTGTAAAATATAGCGCTTTTTAACTATTTTCCTATCATGAAGCTCCCATTTGAAGATCTTTAGAGATTCAAGCACTTCTTGAACCTACGGTGACTTCTCCAACTCTAAACAGGAGAGCCTATATAGTTTACTGAGCAAGGATTTGTAAATACTATTCTCCTAGCAGTCATTTACAGAGTCATCATATACCAGTGGATAGATAAATCAGCAGAAGGTTGGTTGACTCGTCTGAAACTAATGGAATTAAGTAATTAAATTATACCAATAATTTTCTAATTTTGAATAAGCCTATGTTGGTACGCCAACAAAAAGCGATTTCTAATCGTACACTTTTTAAACACAGTTGGACACCGTTGATCTACCTGGTATCTTGCTTCCATAATGGTTGTCATTCTGTTTTAATTCATCAGCAACTAGTTTTTCCATTAAAGCTGTTACTCTCTTGCCAATAATTCTTTGCTGCTGTGATACCAGTATGCATAAGCTTTTGTAACACATCCTCGATGTATGTTGTGGACCAAATACATGTTTTTGTAACTTTGGTCGCCTGAGGAAAAATAATCTGCAAACAAATTTGCACTTCTCACTATTTTCTGTTAAGCTGTTGTTCATCCTGTTTCTACGCCTTTTTTTTGATGTTACTTTCTATAAGCCATTACGACAAGTGAATTGTCACAAAACCGGCACCATAAACAGGGATTTAGTTTTAATGGTATATTATTTGGGTTTCTTTTTTTAAACGACCAGCGCGTTTGTATTCAGCTATTTGGTTCTTTTTTTTTAAGCTACCCCTATTTGTACTTATTTAATAATAATAATAATAATATATCAATTAACTATATCAAGGGGTGAGAAGAGGTAAATAATATATTTTTTGTTTGTTAATACACTTTTATTTACATATTGGGGTAAAATTAATAGAAAAAATTTTATTATCTAAATAATACAAAATTCTTCCTAATAAAGCAATTAATAGCAACTTATTATCAAATATAAACAATACAAAACTTGAAACATAGTTGTAGAATAACACCAATAATGTTCACTATGTTCAAATTTCTAAAAGTAAAATACATAGTCCAAAATTTAAAATAAATCAATAAGAATATAAATTTTATTGGTTACGTTTAAATGATTAGAAGTATTATAACTAAATGATCTCGGAGTATATAATAATTAGGGACCGGACATCGATAAAAAACCATTACGATTTCGAGCTTAAAATGATATAGAATATACCAAATAAAAATGCAATAAATAATTCAACTTCCTTTGGTATTTACGGTTTTTATTTTGATATTTTTATTCGGTGTGATTTCTTGTAGAATAATACAAAAGACGTGGCAATAGTAAAAAGTTTAAAAGAGTTTTCGCAACAACAAAAGAATTAAACTATGATATTTTATATTACGTATATATAAATTATATAAAATAAATTAAAATTAAAATAGACTTTTTGTCTATATAAATTTACAAATATTTGATTGCACCTCTGTTAGGGTTCATATTTATGCAATTAACCCCACAAACATAGTTTTGTTGGTGGTAATGCAACTCTCCAAGTGCAGTACGAAAACTCTCCGGGCAGATTTGTTGTGAACTCGTAAAAACCAGTTCCGTTACATCGGGTAAATCACAGGGTAAATCATATTATATTTGTGCCAAAATAATTTGTTATGTTTAAACAGGTGTAAGTCGCTTACAGGCAAATAAATAATGAGTACAAGTAAAAAAAATGAAGTTGGAGTTGCTCCTTCCATATTCTACTTTTTCATTTGAAAGTGAAAGAGATGTTTTTTATCTTTGAACTGTCCACGAAGGCTGTGGCCCAAGCACTAACGTACCCTGGGTATCTTAGATGTGGTGAGAGAGAGTTTGTTCACACGGGACTTAAATATTTGGAGACTGGAAGAAGAAGGAAAACCTTTTGCGGGTAGCAGTTTTCATAGTCTGGACACTCTAGGGATGAAGGAACTACAAAAGCAGGGCCTCTCTGTAAAAGGATGCATAAAAGTTTCACCAAGTGTTGCTCCGTTGGAAGCTGCCAGAGGAGGTATTATACTGGAACTCCTCTAAGCAGAAGCCGTGAAAATGCACATTAACCTACGCTTGGTTTTCAAATCAGGCTTATTGACTGGCTTAAGAAAATGGTGCAGTTGGAGTTTGGTGCAGAATTTGTAATTCTGAATTTATTTGTACGAAACCATATTAAATTAAGCGACATGTTAAAGGTCCACAACATTTAGAAAATATGCAAAGTTTTTCGGGGGCATCAAAATCTACACAACGAGAACATTATGTATCAAATGCAGAC
Organism: Listronotus oregonensis; assembly: GCA_019359885.1. Lineage (NCBI taxonomy): Eukaryota > Metazoa > Arthropoda > Insecta > Coleoptera > Curculionidae > Listronotus > Listronotus oregonensis. Next base: position 35,333 of record JAHBCN010005074.1, on the reverse strand, counting down.
TTCTGCATGGATTTGTGTAAAGATTTTATTGCAGCTAATATTCTTCTTCATAAAATAAATTTTTAGTTCACAAGGACATTTTTGGAAAAAATACTACCACAGAAAAGTACCAGACGAATCAACTCTGCATAAAACTATGTTGATAAGGTCTATTTAAAAACTATGGACAAAATACGACACAATCTGGAAGGAAAAAAGTTATGGTTTAGTGTCGATGAAACCACTGATATAAAGGGAAGATATGTTGCTAATATTATAGTTGCAACTTTAAGTTATCACGAACCTGGAACCTTATATTTAATGAACAGTAAATTTCTTTCTCAAATCAATAGTGGGACAATAACAAAAATTTGTAGTAGAAAGTATTACTTTACTACTGTCAGTCACTAGTATTTAGAATAGTGGCGTTTTGTTTCTTTTGGATAGTGCTGCATATATGCTGAATGCAGGACGACAGTTAAAAGAACATTTTCCCAAATTGCTTAATATGACATGTTTAGCTCATGCCCTACATAGAATATGCGAAATGGTACGTAACTTTTATCTACTTATTGATACTTTAGTTATCGAGATAAAAAAGTTTTTCTTAAGTCACCTGCGCGTATTACGAAATTTAAAGATATGTCGCATTACCGCCACAATCTGTTATTACAAGGTAGGGAATATGGCTATCAGCAGTTAACATACTCGTATTACCATATAAATTACAATGTGGTGAAAAATATTATCGACAGTTTACAAGATGATGCTTTAAGTGTGAAAAAAGTAAAGAAGTTATTAATGCACCAAATGTTAAATCTGATTTAAAATTTATTTCTGAAAATTTTGGATATTTTCCGGATGTAATTGAACAGTTATAAAAACAAAATGCCCACCTAGTGTCTTTATTTCAAGTATTTCAAATTACTATAGACAAGCTTAAATCTGTTCCCAATAAAATTGGTGGCATTAAAATTGTATGTACAAAAAATCTTGGAAAGAAATCCAGGATTTTTAGAAATAAAATATATTTCTGAGACACTACAAAATAAAAGAACTGACTTGTAAAATAATTTTCGCTTTACTCCAGTTACAAGCTGTGATGTCGAAAGAAGCTTTTTTAGACTTAGAGATATTTTAAATTATAAAAGAACCAATTTTTACCGAAACCAACTTTAAAAAGACGTTAGTTATATCATGTAATGCAAATAAATTGTGAAACACTTCTGTTATGTTGTTATTTCATATTTTTTAAATTTATTTATAATTAATATATCCTTAATACGCACGCCAATGAATTTGCTAGACATAAAAAACGTATAGAGAACAAGCTCGTTCCGAAATCCGGGCCCTAATAATAATTATTAAATGACAAAAAACAGGAAAACGAAAATCACCATTCCTCTAGAGTTTGTTTAAAGCTTAAAACATAAGTATTTAAAATTTAAAACAAATCAAGTATGGTTTTTGGGAAAAAATGTATCTACTAAACAAGAAGCTCTCGAAACCAAAGTAGTTCTTATCTTCTTTAATTTTACCTCTGCATATTAAGAAACTTAATAGTTTGCTAATATGTAAAAGAAAAATATTTTCCTACTTTAGTAGAATATAAATTACTTGTTTATGCAAAATTTGTGTCAACAATTTGCAGATTAAAAATTCTTAAAACATATCCCAACAATGAAGCTGGAGAAATTTCTCTTTAAAAGCTCACTAAAACAGAATTTACTTTGCTGTATTCCAATTTTTTTTTATTTTTACATGTTCTTGTAGTAGTAAGTTTAATATTAGGGGTAGAAATGTGGTAAGTAAAAGAAACATACAAAAATAATGTAAATAAATACATGCAGAAATAAACCATTGATTTGTTTTATTTTAAGACAAAAACCATTGAAACTAATTATATATGATGGTAGTTTTTAAATTATTAAATGCATTTTTTTGTATTATGACTAAGCAATACTGTTCTGTTTTTCACCTTATTTATTTTTTATATGTTTCTTAGGTTTGTTAGTTATGGTTACTATTTGGAATTATAACTATTCTGTAATGATCAAAACTAAAAAATCATGATCCGGTCTAAATAGGGATTTATTAATGCTAATGTACAGGCTTTTTCCTTATAATTTGGAATGCTTTTAAAGGTATTATTTGAGGAAATACAAAAAAATGGTTTATACAAAAGTTTTGGGATTTTAAATATGACATTTAGAAAAACAACTGACGATCTGAAAATAGAAAAATCGTAAATAATATTTATTTTGAAAGGAACACCCTGTATTTAATTGAAAATATAATATCTTTGCGTTTTCCCCTTTTTAAAAATGTATTATATGTCTATGTTTGGATAAGCAGTTGGGTCATTCCATTTCAAATCATCCAATAAAAAAATGAAATGTCACCCATGACCTCAGATTTGGTTGAAATGTTTTTTATTTATTTATTTGACCATCCTAATAATCTATAGCAAGTTTTAAAAAATTATCTTCAATAGTTTTTAAGTTATGAATTTTTGAAATTTAGCAAAATATGGTTATAATGGCGTTTCCGAGGCTACCACTTTCGGCGACATTATTATATTAAAAATCCAGAACTTCTACAATATTTAATATAGAGCAATATTTTTTTACCAAAATGTTCAGAAAAATCAGGGGATTATAGAAAAAATATATTTGGTTAATTATTACTTCATATTTCTATGGAATGCTTAGCTAAATTTAAAATTTGAGTCCTTTTTTAATTCGCAAACAAAAAATCTTTAAAAGTGATTATTGACCAAAGGCATAGCAGTAACCAATTTTTTTTTTTTTTAATTTATCCTAAAGATGTAAACTGAAATAACCTGGAATAAAAAAAATGGTTTTTTACCTGCTAATATTTTTAAAAAATCATAAAAGTTACAATTTGGGTTATGGCGAATAAATCCTACAACATCAATTCTTGTTATCCAGTTTAAAACCTCTATTACCCCCTTAAATTGCAAAATAAAATCTTTCAATATTGTTCTATAATCAGTAAAAAATATATTCTGACCACATAATATTTAACTTTCAAATAAATGTTTTAGCATTTTTTTGTTTACAAAAAATGTCTCTAATGACTGGTGTTACTTAATATATAATTGAAATTAGATTTTAAATCAATCTAGATGCTATGTATTACCAGTACAGTATTAAACTTATTTTTAAGTTGATAAGGTTCTCCCTATCTCTATCTACATCTCTACAACGATAATTTTATCACATACAGGAATCAACATGAACCGTCCAATCCAGTCCATACTGGATATAAATGTTTAGGTTTTATCCTGCATGAATACTGCTCTCATGTCTTAACATGAAACCCCCTCCACCTCAAGAGGAACAAGCCCCCGCGAAAACTGTTCGTATGTAATACAGAATGAAGCCCAAGGCTATCATTTAACACGCAACAGCTGCTCTCTGCACCCGGCTGTTATTTATACTCGAGACGAAGACAAAGATGACTTAGTAGTATCAAGTTTTTTGTATTGTATCTGACGACCTGGAACATGATGTACCCTTTGTTCATGAAACTCAACGAGTTGTTGTGGAATTTATAAAGGAAAAATTCAGTAAACAGTTTGCTCTACTTTAGTGATGGTTGCGCAGCACAACACAAAAATTGTAAAAACTTTATCAACCTTTGCCACCATAAAAATGATTTCAATTTAAGTGCTTCGTGGTGTTTTTTTGCAACGAGCCATGGAAAGACCCCATGTGACGGCATTGGTGGAACAGTGAAATGTCTGGTTGCAAAAGCCAGTCTTAAAATGACACCTGGCACTGCAATAGACAATGTCCACAAGTTTTATGATTTTTGTAAGTCCAAAATTGAAAATATTCGTTTCTCTCTAATCAGTAAAGAAAAAATAGTAGAATCCAGAAGAAGCCTTGAGAAACGTTTTTCAAAAGCAAAAACTGTGCCTGGAACACGCAGTTTCCACCATTTTATTCCAAAATCTACAGACCAAATTGCCACTAAACATATCAGCTTTGATGAGAAATTTAGTACAATATTTGATTTTATAAATGAATTACCATCTCTGAAAATGGTAGATATAAGTGTAAATGAGTACGTTGTGTGCACTTATGATGACAATTGTTATTTTGGATTAGTGATGGAAAAAAATGAAATAAAGTGTGATGTTCGTGTTAAATTTCTACATCCCCACGGATCACCAAAATCTTTTTACTGGCCTCCAAGAGAAGACATCTGTTGGACACCTCTATGCAACATAATTTCAAGTGTCAATCCACCTACAACTAAAGGCTCAGGGAGTATATATTATTTCCCTGAAAAGGAAATTCAATCAGTAGACTTGCGTTGCAAGAAAATGTTGAAGTACATACGCACCCATGTATAAAATTAAGGAAACTCCTCAACTGTTAAATGATATTCCTAAAAATGTACTAAGCCAATGAGCCCTTATGTAAATAATAAATACATTTTTTTGTAAATAGATTATTAGCATATCATTTGCCGCAGCTTTAATATTACTTAGGTGTACAGCCTTACATAACAGTTAAAAATGTAAATATACACATCAAATATCTTGAGGTCAGTGCATATATTTTAGTGTTAACAATGCATTATTATTAATAAAAGATATTATTTGCAATTAGAGGGAATATTAAAGGTTTTAAACCGGATAACAAGTTTAAATAATTGACGTTGTAAGATTTATTCGCCATAACCCAAATTGTAACTTTTATGATTTTTTAAAAATATTAGCAGGTAAAAAACCATTTTTTTAATTTCAGATTATTTCAGTTTATATCTTTAGGATAAATTTAAAAAAATAATAATTTGGTTACTGTTATGCCTTTGGTCAATAATCGCTTTTAAAGATTTTTTGTTTGCGAATTAAAAAAGGACTCAAAATTTAAATTTATCACAGCATTTCATAGAAATATGAAGTAATAATTAACTGAATATATTTTTTCTACAATCCCCTAAAAGTAGACAAACTTTTCACTTACTAATTATTTATTTAAATAAAGTGCTTTATTCTAGTTCCTTAAAAAATACTCTACAGCCTGCTCTATTGAAGTAAAAGAATATATAAATGCACTGCGGGCCTTTCTGCTGTATCTGCTATAATAGCTCCAAGTTAAAACAAATATGTCTGATCGAATGCACAATTAAAGTAGGATAGGTTTGAATAATTAATGACAACCCAAATGGGACTAGTTAAATCCAGATAAAAAACTTACTTTATAACATATCAGTGCAAATACCAAAACATAGTTACCAAATAATAAAAAAAAACTATAAGTTTAAATTGGCTGGGAAGTAATACACTTTTTGATCATAGGCAATAAAATGTGAAAAATCAGCTATTTTAGATTTAGATGATTAGATATACCATTTCTCAAAAGTATTAAGTTTGTTAAAGATAGACTAAGACCTTTTGATTTTTAGTTGGATTTAAACTAATTTTAGTATATGTATGTTTTATTACTGTTCAGTTTATTTATATTTTTTATAAATACTTTACTGGGTATAATGTGACAGATGATTATTTGGTGCTAGTTATCAATTTTCATATTAACGGATGTTACGGACTTTACAAAAGTATCTTTAGTTTATAGAGTTGTTTAGATGTTAATTTTATCTAATTTTGTTTAATAATCTTATCTTGTTTTCTTTTTGTTTAGACGATTTTTACAAAGGGCTCTGAGGACTCCAAACTCGTCTATTGTGCATATTTTTTTACATCCTTTATTATAAAAAAATGTCTAGCTAATTCTACACTCTAACATCCTTTCCTATATTTATTATAGTACTTAATTTCAAATTCTAGAGCTTGTAATAAAATATATATACTATTTTACTGTATTAGTGCTAAAATTTTATTTGGATTTTGGAGAAGAAAAAAAGTCTTCCCAAGAAATTGAAATAACTAATTTTTTCATTTATATGAAATATGTTAATTTTAATTTACATTATTTGCTTGTTCTTTTTTGTCTACCCAAGACTTCTAAGTGTTTAGAAATTACATAATACCTATTGTCTATCTCTTGCCTATTGACGAACTGTAGGGGTTCTGTCGCTCTTTTATAGGTATTTTCACGGCTTCTGCTCCGAGAGTTGGCCAGTATAATTCCTCCTCTGGCAGCTAACAATAGATTAACACATAGTGCCACTTTTATGCATCCTTTTACAGTCTAGCTTGAGAGGCTCCGAACTTCCCACTTTGTTGGTTTCTTCATCTCTAAAGTGCCCAGACTATGGAACATGCTACCAGAAGAAGATTTCCTTTTCCCTCAAATCTCCAAATATATAACTCCCTCTTATCTCACTTCAGTCACCCACTGTACGCCTTCATGAACTGTGTGAAGATAAAAAAGAAATATTCTTTTTAACATGCAGAACCTTTCTGGCTAATTGTGGTTAGCGAATGACTCCAATATAAAAGGAACACCTATGGTGTCGTTCTCAAAAGTTCTAGAGCATAAAAAGAATGCACTAATAGTGTTAATGTAAAGAAAATTATTTCTACAATGTTTGATGTATACCAAGCTGTAAAATACTTGTTAAAATATTTTAGGGTAATTGTCTAGAAAGTAGCCGCAACTCCGATTTTGACCAAATTTGGTATACGAGGGTTTTTTGGGGCGCTGATCACGAATCTGAAAAACTTTTTTGGCGTTTTCGTTTTCGAGATATCCATCATAAAACTTATCCTCCTTCTTTTTGCACAAAATTCTTGATTTTTACACTAAATTGAAACATAATAGTTTATAAACACCTTTTAAAAACTGGTTTTTATATTTATTTTATACCTATTTTTCATTTAATTCCAAACATTCACTTTCAAACGCCGCAACCATGTATACAATATTTGGCAATTTAATGGAAAAAAAGGTGTAAAATAAACATAAAAAAAGTTTTTAAAAGGTGTTTATAAAATATTGTGTGCCACTTTAGTGTAAAAATCAAGAATTGTGTACAAAAAGAAGGGGGAATGCAGTGTAAATGAGGTTAGTTTGATTTTCAACTTTGATGATGGATATCTCGCTTGAAAACGTAACGTTTCCTCCAAATATTTTTTTCAGATTCGTGATCAGCGCCCCAAGAAAACCCCATATTTCAAATTTGGTCAAAATCGAAGTTGTGGCTACTTTCTAGACAATTACCGATAGTATTTTCTATCATTACATTAAAAGAATAAACAATATTTCAGTTTCGTAAGTAAATATTTTTTTTAATTGAAATTTAAACTATCAAACTTCACGCACTGAAGATTATATTATTTGTGATATCAATAAATTTGGTTAATTTTCAAAGAACTTCTTTCATGTTTTTAGTATAGTTACAAAACGTGATAGTCATAAAGTCTTAATCAATTACATAACGTTCTCGTAAATATTTTTTTAGAATTCACCTACAGACATCATAAATATAATACCTTCAACAACACACATATTACTCAGTATATTATCTACAGTGCTTTCTTTTCAAAACGAACCAAGGAGGTTTAATTTTATATTTGATATAGTTCTATTAATAACCTCCTCACCTCCAGCTAACCTCACTTTGATATGTCAAATGAAAACCCCTATAGTGTGACACATCTTTGCAAACGGCATACAATTTGCTATCCAACCATACCAAACAACTTGAAATTAGTGAACGTAGAAGCGAGTTAGAAGAAAAAATTGTGTTAATAATAAAAAGTTTATAGAGTTCGAATAATTTATTTTTTCAAATACTGAAAAATTCAAAGCATGTATTGAATTTCTTGTAGACTAATATCGGTGCATTCATTCCACTGATATTTGGTACCTAATGCAACAAAACACGACAATAACACAACTTTTTAAGACGTTTAGGAACCAGTTGAATATTATTATTAGAATTGTCATTTTGTCATAAGTATGTGATGGAATTGACGTTTGAAGAAACTGTATCTGTATACCACACGAAACTTCAATGGAAAGGGTTGTACGCAAAGCCTATCAGATTGCGGTACTAGGACATTTCGCAATGGATTCAACATTGTCTATTCCGAAAGTCTCTAAGCTGAACAATATTTATATCAGTTCCGTACACATATTTTAAGAAAAGAATAAGTTTTTTGCATACAAAATTCAAATTTTACACGAACTCAGCAAAGCTGGTTACAAAAGAAGAATACAGTTTTGTGAATCAGTGTGCCAGCGAATTGACGAATATCTTCATTTCATCAAAAATAACTGCTTTACTGGCGAGTTAATTTTTTTCTTAAATGGATTAATTACCAGACACAACTGTAGATATTGAGATAATAAAAATCCACACCTATTTCAGGAAGGTATTACTCAATTTCCAGATAAGACCAACGTATGGGCAGGTATTTATGGAAACGAAATTATCGGGCCATACATTTAAAAGAAAATTACCTGGCCAACTGTATCTGAACCTTTTGGAAAATATGATATACCCTCCTATCGTCCAATCTTCGAAAAATCAAGTGGATGAAAATGGTGCTATGGAACTCAGTGACAATAATTTGCTTTTCAAACAATATGGAGCTCCCCCTTACTATTCTTTAGCAGTTTGAGAATGACTCAATGAACCGTTTCCAGGCAAATGGATTAGCAGGGGAGTAATATTTGTAATGCAATGGAATGGCTCGCACGATCTCCAGACCTAACTTCTTTAGATTTTTTCCTCTAGGGTTATTTAAAAACTAAAGTGTATAGAACTTAAGAATTTTACTGGAATGCAGAAGTATTACCAGACAAATTTCGCGAGGAATTTCAAACAATGCTTTTTTATTGTCTCGCCAATAATAGCGAATATTTTGAGCATTTGATAAAATAAATTATTTAAATGCGATAAACTCTTTATTACTAACACACATTTTTTTCTTCTAACTCGCTTCTACGTTCACCGATTTTAAGTTTCTTGGTACGGTTGGATAGCAGTATGTAGTTTTCAATGATGTGCAAACTGCCATTGTTTGACATATTATACATAATATAACTTCCTTCTGTATATCCAAACCAACGTGTTTTTTTGGAAGTATATCTTATTTATTTTATAGACATAGTAAAAAACCTTTATATCTTTTCAATTTAAGATCTTACTCTTTTAGTGAGGAAACGAATACAAAGCAATGGGACCATCCCAAGTTTTCAGACGTAAAACAGGGAATTGATGACTGTAATTATGTAACATACCCAATATATCGACTGGCTTTGAAATTTAGAGTTTTGCAAAGAAGCTTATATAGTAAGTATGCATACTGTTTTTAAAAATAAAAAAGTAATTATAAAAAACTTTGAAATTTTATATTAGTTTAAAGGTTAGTAAAACTAGAGTAGACAAATATTTACAGAAAGTAAATAATTATTGTGCATGGCATGGAAACAAGATAATTGTTGCAAAGGTTAAATAAATAAACATTACTTATTTTTAACAACCCTTTTTTGTGTAAAGTGGGCAAGCTTGACTATCTTATCTATCTATTTTCAAAACTAAAAAAAAGTTATGGTGAAAAGGCTTTGAGGGTTGCAAATTTTTACTCTTTTCCAGGGTAGCAGATAATTACAGATATTGTTATAAAAAAGCCTTGGGAAACATAAATAACCATACCAAGTTTCATGTGTCTTTGTTTATGCACATTTAAAAAAATATATTTTTTTTTCTTAAAAAATGTTTCGCTCTGTAGTTCAAAAGTTTGAGATATGTTTATACCAACCTTTTCTGTATTTTCATTTAAGGACTCTGTCTGCTAAGAAAATATTTTAGAAAACACCCCACCTCAAAGGGTAGAATAGGGGTTGGAAAGTTTTATGGCACTTTGTCATATTATATAATTATACCAGATATCTTCTTGGTAAAAATAAACAATGCGACATAGTTGGATCAGTATAAGAATGAAAATTTGGTGCTCTTTGGACTATTTTTACAGACCTCTGCGGGAAGCGGCACATTATAAAAAGTAAAGTCGGCCGCCAGTTCAAATCAAACCTTTTTGGCTACTTTTTATGTATTTTTTTTTCTTTTCAAAGAGAACCAAATTTTCATTCTTATACTAATCCAACTATACCCACAGAAACAATGCTTCTTTTATTCACAAATTGATTTGACTTACTTTTTCCAATTCCAGCAGGTGTGATAAAGTGAAAAAATAAGAAGTTATTTGGTTCCCTTTTTGGCACTAATTTTATTTATATATTTTTAATCACATTAAAAAACCGTTTTTTAATACGGTAGGTGTAATGTTAATTAAATTTTTTGGAAATCGGTTTTTTTTTTTTAATTACGTTTTTATTATATCTATCTTTTTATTTGTAACGTTAACTGACAAAAGTCTTATCCCGTGTGTTTTTGCGTCTGCAAGAAGGGAAAAATTATTCAAGTTAATCATATTCATAACTTACTGACTCATTTTTATGTTTTTAAGAATTAAAAAAACCTCTAAAATTAGAAATTAAAATTTAGTAATGACCATGAAATGAAATATTATTATTTTAGTGGAAGAAGTGCCTCTATCTATTATAACTGCCATATTCGAGAGACATAGACTGGGAAACAATGAAAGTTCCCTTACATTAGAAACATGTGACCTAGAAGCTGTTCTATCAGACATATTTTTTGCAGCCAATAAAAAAAATCATACGAATATTGATATTGATTTTGCAACTGAAATTGTAATTAACTTTTTATTTAACGTATATGACAGGTAAGTTTTAATTTATTTTACTATTTTTGATAATTATATATTCAAACGTTATTGTTCTTATTTCTCTAAAGTAGTTACCTCATTTCAGAGCTGTATAATAAGTATTTTAAAAAACGTGTAACGGAATTCGTATTGTTTCACTGTCATTTATAATTTTGCATGTTTTCAACATTTTAATTCAGGAGTTTACGAATGTTTTCATTACCTGGTACTTTTATTTTGTAGAAAAAAACACGTCCTACCTCTACAAAATTCGAAATACATTAAATAATTATTTTTTTTTTAATTAAACTCCATTTAATTACATTTTTAATCATGATTCTAATACCTTTGCTTGTTTTTTTGTAACAGTGCCCATTTTCTTTAAAAAGAAATTATTTATTTGTTTAAAAGAAATATATTATAAGATTTATAGATATATTAGATTTTAGTTATTTGTTTTTTGCGCGGTGTCACTGTTCATGTTCCTGTGACGACATTGTGACAATAACCCCACTCTATTAGAATAGTATTTAAGGAAATGACACATAGTCCCTGAGTCAGCTAAAAATTTGGTCAATTATTTTCTTCAAGGGATAATTGGTAGAATGCATTAGAGGGTTGTATCATAAAGCTTCGTGAACGTCAGCTGCGATTTCATTAGGCGCCCATAGACGAAGCAACCTAGTCGGCCGACGGTGTCTACCGACGAGATCTGCCATACTAGATCCGCCGACCTTGTCTGTGAACGATCTGATTTGTCATGTCCACAGAAGAACATACTTAGTCCGCAATTTGTCAAATGATCGGTTCCTAAACCCACGCTGTCTTTTAATTAGTTGGCAGATATTTTATATTTTGACATACTGGGTAGTTTGACTTAGTATTTTAAGCTGGTCTAAAATACCTCTTTAGTCGGTGAACTGTGCAAGGTATAAAATGGAGAAAAATTGCTCTAATGATTTAATGCATTTTAAAAATCAGTCAAAAGGATGATAGAAAGAAGAAAAGGAAAAAATGGGTTAAGACATGACCTTCAGAACGAGGAAAATATGGTGCTATGCCTTTAGTATGTGAATTGAGACAAAATGGACAAGATTTTTTAAATTCATATGCCTTCCTTTTTAAATTATTATTTATATAATCTTTAATTTTTCACAAACATGGTCGTTCCTAATACAACTCTATAAACTGTTAATATTTCTATCGTCCACTCCATTACACCGCAAAATTTTATTCCAGATAAGACGACGAGCTTAACGACTAGGTCCTTACGTCAGTTGCAAGTACAAGTTTTTACCATGGACGTAGATTTGCATGCTCTTCAATAAATTTCAAAAGAATTTTTGTCCAAAATAATTAGGGAAGTCAATAAGTGACACCTTTAAAAATTACATGGGATATATCCCGCCCAACGATTCACCACCCGGCATATTCACTCATTTCCTTCCAACTAAAAACTTGTTAAATTGTAGCTAACCCAATATCTTAAAAAAAACATCAGCTGACCAAAACATGGTGCATTTTACGTTAACTAGTCGCTCGAACATGAAAAAAAATTCTTTCAGTGATTTACTTTCAACTAGAAAATTTACCCGGTGATAGCTTATATACAACTATGGATAAATATTTATGTCAGCTGGCTGTATCTCGGTGCAAAAACCGTCAGCTGATACTTGGGAAATTATGGCGCAGGAATTAGGCGGGATCATCTATCGCCTATTTAAATGCATCAGCTGACGGGTTTTTCCTTTACTTACTGCTTGCTGATTTTTTTTATTAATTACAGCAGTAAATTAACAATCAGCTTAAAAATTTTCATCTAGAAGGAAATGACGTATCCCGAATATATATTTTTTTGCATTTAAATAGGCTACAGATTTTCCCGCCTAACTCCTGCGCTATAACTTGCCAAGTATGGGTAAATTTTTAGTTGAGAGGAATCATTGAAAGTATAATTTTTTTTTATGTTCGAGCAACCAGCTGACTTATACTGCCCCAAGTTATAGTCAGCTGACTGTTTTTTTTTTGAGATATTGAGTAAGCTACAATTTAACAAGTTTTAGGTTGGGAGGAAATAACCGAATATATGTTTTTTGAATTTAAATAGGCGATAGATCCTCCCGCCTAACTCCTGCGCTATAACTTTTTAAGTATCAGCTGACGGTTTTTGCACCGAAATACAGCCAGCTGACATATATATTTATCCATAGTTGCATATAAGCTATCATCAGGTAAATTTTATAGTTGAAAGAAAATTATTGAAAATATATTTTTTTTAATGTTCGAGCGACCAGTTAACCTAAAATGCACCATGTTATAGTCAGCTAATGTTTTTCTTTAAGATACTGGGTTAGCTACAATTTAACAAGTTTTTAGTTGGAAGGAAATAAGTGAATATGCCGGGTGGTGCATTGTCGGGCGGGATATAGAAAATCCCATGTAATTTTTAAAGGTGTCAATTATTGACTTTCCTAATTATTTTGGACAAAAATTATTTTGAAGTTTATTGAAGAGCATGCATAATATATTTTTGAAAATTGTTACTTTATTATTGCCTCATATTTATAAACAACAATAAAAACTCCAGTTAGTTGTGAATTAACGTTGTCAGTTTAAAATTACTGCTTTGTCATTATTAAAAAGACTACCGCGGCTCATTGTCCCAACGGAACCGCAGCTGACGTTCACGAAGCTTTATAATACAACCCTCTGATGCATTCTATCAATTTTCGCTTAAGGGGAAATTGTTCATGTAAATCTGTTACTGGCTCCTTGACCAACATTGCATTTGGCCTTTTTTGTTTGTTACAACTATAGCAATAAAACCAGTCCGTTAAAATTAAATCGACTTTTATTTAAATCTAGTAGCGGCATCCAGAGCATATGCTGGTAGACTACTAAGTACCAGTATGTTACAAAATGTATTTGTTTTCTTCATCTGCTTGCAAGCGCTATTTGCCATATTTACTTGTACTTTACATTCTTTTACATTACTTTGGTGGGAGTAATAAATTAGATATAATATTTTTTATGACTTTTCATATAAAAAAAGAAAACTTTTAAAAGGGTAGGGACTCCTCTTAAAGATTTATGATTTGAATTAAACAAAAAAAAATTAACATACAGGAGGGGAGTTTATCCACCTTTTTTGCATATTTAAAAAAAATAAACTTAAGAATATCATATAATAAGGTTAAATTTGACGTTTATTGACAAGTCACGTGACTTCTGGTTTTACTATATACTTTTGGATTGGATTTGGATTCCTTTAAACATTCTGCGTCTAACGGTATCCCCTATATCAAATTTTGACAGCTTTTAAAAAAAAAAACTAATTTATTTATATGTCAGAAAATTTTATTCTTTAAAAGTTGGTGCATTACGCCAAACTATATTAGCAGTAGTTAGTTTTATTTAATGTCAAATGATATACAAGTAAAAAAAATTGAAAACTGCTTAAGAGTAAATTACCCTTATTTCGACAAATATTCATAAACAAAATGTTTAATAGAAAAGTCGTTTAGAATCAGAAGTTTTGCTTAAATATCAAGGTATCGTTTCCTATTCATTCCATTCATATGTAGTAGTAAACAACTGTTCTACACTTTCATAAAAATTTGAAAACAATTCGTTTAATGAGAATTTTTATATGGACATTATTAGATATTATTAAAATATTTTCCTTGCTAAAAAAATTATTTGTAAAATTTTAAAGTTTTGTTAAATATCGCTGCAACAAACCTATAGTTGACGGTTAGCTAAAAAATATAAGTCCAGTTAAATTTTACAAATATGCGTTAATATAAAAAAAGTTATTTAAAAGTAATTTGGTTGTAATACTTAAAAAAATAATATATAAAAATATTAAAAAATATATCATATCGGGGTAATTCAAAATTTTCAAAAAAAGAAAACTTTTCTCTTCAACATATTGCTAATTTTTTTAAAATAATGGTACTTTACTCCTAAGCAGTTTTCAATTTTTTTACTTACCCTGTATATCCTTTGACTGTTAATAAAACTAATTACTCTCCATGTTGTTTTGCATTACGCATTAACTTTTATAAAGAAAAAAATTCTGACAAATTACAAATAAAAAAGTTTCCATTTGTTGCAAACTTAATGGACACTGTACAAAATTAATATTTCGATGCAAAATAATTTAACAAAAATAAAAAACAGTGTAAATGCTTTACGCTTAATTTGATCGCCTTTTGTAGTTTTAAAATCAAAATATTCCATTTTACAAGCGTTTATTTAACTTGCAATGTTTGTATGTTGCATATTTCTTTTGGTCAAATCTTGCAATTGAAATTTAAAGCAGTTATCTTCAACCAGTTGAGCTGAAATTTTGCGTTCACGTTTAGTTTGAATGACAATGCATGGTTAGCTAAGTGCTAATCTGCATCCCATATGGCAGACTGCCCAAGATGGCGGAGTAGTTAGTTTTTATGCACTTCCATGTTATGGGTATCAAATAAAAGGGTTGGCTGAGAAGAATACGAAAAATAAAATTACGTCACTTCAAATAATATGGCGGACTCGTATCTATAAACTAAAACATAAAAATTAAATTAATGGTAAAAAAAATTAAAAACAAGTTTTTATTTATATGTACAAAAGGGAGAAAATATTCTTTAAATTAAATGAAACCCATTAATTTATAACGTTATACAATTTGTATGATATAAAAGTTTGTCGCAAGAATTACCTATTTTATAAAAAAAAACTTTTTTTTTCTTAAAATTACTTAGGTCAAGATCAAGTTACATATTGTATTCTTGTTTATTTACACAGGTAAACCTCGCAACAAGCTTTAATAACATATAAATTATGTAATGTAATAGATTGCTGGGTGTGATTTAATTTGAAATTTATTTTCTTCTGCTTAATACATGTAAGTAAAAGCTTGTTTAATATTCCATTCATTTTAAATAGGATAAAATACGTTCATTCCATCAGTAAAAGTGCTTGGATTATAAGGTAACATGTTTCTTTGAAAAAATATTAACAAAGTTATTTAATTAAACCCTTTTCAGCTCTTTTGGTTTGTTTTTTTTTAATGGTGTCAAAATTTGATGTATGGGATATCATTACATCAGAATATTCCCAGGAATCCAAAAGTCTAAAAATATACAAGACACCCTACATTTAAAAATCAAAAGTTGAGGGCGTCAATGTCAAATTTGACCTTATATGATATACCCAAGTTCCATTTTTCTATCTTCAAAAATCCAAAAAAAAAGGAGGTATATTAATCAAAAAGTGGCTGGTCCAGGTCTTTGTTTAATTATTAAAAAAACCTTTTAGCTTTTTGTAACATTTTTGGATAAGAACCTAATATTTGGAAATTTTTTAAGTTTTAGAAAAGAAAATATACAAGTATTCTCAACAAAAGTGTTGTTAGGAATATTAAGTAACTGCAGTTTGAATGATGTATACAAGTTTTTATTTTCATTGTGTGCAGACCACAACAACTGTATAACTCGATTACGATTACAAGGACTAGTTTTAAAAATATTTGATGTAATTAAATATTTACATGAAGATGTGTTTTTGGGAGTACACAATATAAATTCTGCCATTGAAAGCTGTTTTCGAAATGTAAGTATTTTTCTGAAATTGTCACTACATCTACATCTTCTACATCTTCTGGGAAACTGTTGACAGTTGCATGTACAATATCTAATAAAACTTAGATTTATAGAAGCAAAACTATGCGTATTTATGTCAAAACTCAAAAAAGATATTTTTTGGTAGTAGTATCTGGTATAAAGTAATGTAATAATTTTTTATCAGATACATTATTTAGCTAAGCCATCAACTATCATATTTTTTTTAGCTCGGTCTGTTCTTATGGATATTTTTTAACTACTCTAATGTTGGTTATAAATAGATCTCAGTATCCAACTATTAGTGTTTATAGTAAAGGTTTACTATAATTACATTTTTGTTATTTTTATTTTAGGCGTATTAATTTATTTTTAAAGCATTTGTACACAATATGCATTTTTGTATTGCTTATAGTACCGAACAATAATTTATTTTAAAAGTAAAATGTTTTTTTCTTTAAAAGTGTTAGACAATGTTATGGTTTCAATAACACTAAAATCTTGGACTTCCATTTTCTTTATTTGTTAATTGATACGCAACGTTTCGGTTGGTGATGTATCTACAACCGTTTTCAAGTGATAACTGCAGTTATCACTTAAAAACGGTTGGACTATAAACTGACAGCAGAAACCTATTTGGACTTATTTCAAAATCAAATTGGACCCGCCTTGGAAAAAGTTTTTCGGGAAGATCAAATGATCTAGTACCAAAGGCCTAGTTGCCCCGCCCATAATGCCCGTATGGTTAGAGAGTACCTGGAAAATGCTTTTAACGGAAATAGTATTGGTCCACGGCACCGGATACTTTGGCCAGCCAGGTCACCTGATCTTTCACCGAATGACTTCTTTCTGTGGGGTCACTTAAAAAGTGTCATTTATAAAAGTGTAAAATTTGAGAATCTAAACCAGCTACAAAACGCTATTTCTAGAAATGAATTTTATGATCGGTTGGGATATTGTTTAGCTGTTAATGGGGGGTTGTTTGAACATTTGATTAATTAATTTTTTTATGTAATTTTCTATTTAAAAAAAATATTGTTTTTTATTTCATTTTATTTTTCCACACCTTGTAAAATATTAGGAGTTCAGTTCTCTCTTTTTTCGGATCTATTTTCGATCTTCTGAATTAAACATTTACAATTATTTATTGCAATGGGCTTGATGGGAAAATAAATTGAAAATATTTAAGATACTGCTATTGGTTTAATTAAATTCTAGTGTGATAAAATTATTTTTTTAATGATCGTAATAATTGTATTGTTATTAGTAAAACTTAATTGTTACATTGGTTGTGAGATTGATGAAAAGAAAAAAAAACATTCCTTGTATTCGGCTGTACGTCAGATTTGACAAAGCCTTATAACAAATTGTTTGCTGGTGGCTGGTGTCTGGTTTTACCTAAACCAAAAATTTGGTAATTTTGCAATTATATTTAATTGAATAATTTAAGATTCGCTTATTAAAATTTTTTGAAACTTGGCCCGAGGGTTTGTCAGATTGGTCTTTTCAAAAAGTTATCTTACATTTTTTCTCTAAAATGTACAGGGGAGCCAATAATTAACCCCCTTAAAATTTACATGAGATTTCCTTTGTTCCGCTCGGCGACGCACCACCTGGTATAAAATCCAACAACAATTTTTCAAAAAATTTCTAAATGGTATGGTTAGGAGTATTAATTTTAAAAAATTGTGAACTTAGTAACATCTACTACGTGACTTTTTATGTTTTATATAAATAATTTTCAATTTTTGCACTCCCAATAGGTCAGCTTAAAACATCCTGTGTAAAATATTTTATTCTAAAGATTTACAAAGCTCGTATATTTTAAAATGATATTGACAAACTGATTATTGTTACTTTTACAAAACTGACCATTTTTAACACATTGTATCCCGATAACTAGTCTTAGGATTATTCACTTGGATGCTCAGACCCACTAAACAGTTTAAAAAATAATTTTTAATAATACATTTAGCAACTCCGGCTCGACGCCTCATCAATGCTCTTCGTGTTAATTTTTCTTATACAGGTATGACATAAATGTGTATTTTGCAGGCGAAAGCGAACTTTTTTATTAAAATAATTGGGATAAGAAATTGACACATTTGAAAAGGAAAACTTACCTCCTTTAAGAATTAGGCAATAAGCTAACAAACTATTTTTTTTTTAAATTCCACATGGTGCGTAAAAATCTCTGTTGTAAATAAATCTCTCTTGCAAATAAATACTATAAAAATCAAAGCCCTTAAATAATAGAGTAGATGAATTACCAGTTAAAAAAAAAGGGTGTAAGAAATACAACAAACATTTTTGTTAGCACACATAATCTTTATATTATCAAATTGCTTATTTGTTTTTTTTATATTGCTTAGATTTGGTTGTGTCCAAATATTTTTTTTAATAAAACAGAAGTAATAATGATTAAAATATCATCGCATTTGCCTACCAACTAAACATTTATGTCATACCTTTACAAGGGTTTATTTATTCATTTATTTAGCGTATGGGGGTTACAGTACAATACATATGATAAAATAATATAAAATACAAAAACAAAACATGTAAACAGAGAAATTTAAAATATATAAGGACAAACATAATTATTATTACAAACTATATATCCATATCTAAATTGCGTAGCCATTCGATTGCCTCTGGTGTGGCTTTCATAAAATCTTCGAGGTTGTAAGTGTAGGAACGATTAGGACATTCTGATACAATGTGACGAATAGTGTGTCGCGGGGATCCACAATTAAATAGTGGGGATTCTGCCCTGCCCCACCTGTATAAGGAATCAGCACATTTCCCGTAACCTGTTCTAACTCGGTTGAGCTTTGACCATAGTCGGTGTGGCAGGTCGCATCCGTTGAAACACTGCGTCGGATCTTCTAGTTGGATGAAGTGGTCTCTTGCAGTTTCTGTCCATGAGGTAGTTCATTTATTAATCTCATGAAAGTTTTCATTCGCTTCTAATGCTGATCGGATGGCTGGATGTCTCGATTTGAGCGGGTTATATTGTCCTGTTAGATGTGGTATATCGGTATGGATTGGTAGGTCTACGTTAGGCATGATTTTCCTATATTCTCTGATGAGAGCCGCAGTTTGTCGGATATCTGGTGGTGTGATATTACTGAGCACTGGGAGCCAGCCCGTTGGTGTTGGTCGTATAGTCCCGGTAATCAGACTCATTCTTTGGTTTAGTTGCACATCTACTTTTGTGGTGTGTGCACTGTTGCAATATTTTGCGACAGAGTATACCAAGGCCCGAGTTGCTGTCCGAAGTATCGTCGCTGTGGCTCCCCATGTTGTTCTAGCAAGTTTGGCTAGGATGTTACTCAATTTACCAGCCACGTTTCCAAGATGTTGATTGTATGTTAGTGATCGATCGGGTGTCACGCGGTATTTTGGGTTTTTATTGTGGTTAAGGATCCTGCCATTGAATTCTACTTGTAGGGTATCATTTGCTTGTCGGTTCGATAGATGGAAGCAGTAGACTTCTGTTTTAGACGGATTTGGGCACAGTCTTTCATTAAACTTGGCGATGTCTTCATTCAAAGCATGTTCAGTTGGTAATTTGAGTTTGTACTGGTAGGAAATCGCTAAGTCGTCTGCATATGCGAATTTTCTATACCTCGATTCAGGTAAGTCAGCTGTATAGAGATTAAATAGGAGAGGAGCGAGCACTGAACCTTGCAGGAGGTCATTCTTTAGTTTTCTAGTGCTGCTCTTAGCATCGTTAACAAAGACCCAAAATAGTCTGTTTGTTAATAGGTTGTTAATTAAATGGCACGTTTTAAGGCATGGTATGACTCTGAGTAGTTTGTATATTAGGCCCTCCCTCCATACAGTGTCATACGCTGCAGTAAGATCGATGAACGCTACGAATGTCTCAAACCCCGCTTGGTCAGTACAGCTGCAGAGTAGTCTTTCCAACAGTTTATAACAGGAGCTAAGGAGAGCTATAGGTCGGTAGCTCTCAGGTAGTTTCTGTGGTTTTCCAGGTTTTAGGATAGCAATAATCTTTGTTCTCTTAAATTTCGGTGGAAGGTTGTCTGTGTTAAGGATGTCATTGAAAAATTTCACAAGCCAGTCAAGTTGCCTTACCACAACTAACCAGGAATTCGGCGTAGATACCGTCGAAGCCTGCTGCTTTCCCAATTTTTGTATCCTTGAGGCCCTGAACTAATTCTTCATTGGAGAAATCACGTGAGAACTCGGACGTTAAGGGGGTGGAACGTTTAAGGTCTCTTAGGGATTTCTTGACGTCTCTTGTGTGGTTTTTATCGGAAGGTGTGCGAGAAACATCAATTATGCGGTTGGCTTTATGGTTTGGGTTTATTAATGTATTTCCCACGACATTTTGTTTACATTCTCCAAGCTTCCGCAGTAAACCCCATGCTTTTCCACTGCAACGTGCAAAGTTCATGTGTTCTGCAGCAGGGTAATTGACACGAAGCAGCGCAGCACATTAAAGAGGTGCAGGCGTCAAGCCGGCGATGCCAAATATATTGTTAAAAAGTACTTTAAAAGAAATTAAACTGATCAGTGGCAAGCAGCCATCGTTTAAAAGGAAATTTGAAATTTAAAGAGCTATTTACATATTCAATCAAAGATGACTGACCATATAAAAATAAAAAAAATCGTTAGTAACTGAAAAACAAAAGACGATCGAAGAAAAACGTTAGTGGCACAATGTTCGTTGCCAAAAATTGTACCAATAATGTCGTAATTTAAAACATGTCAAAATTAAAACAAATGAATCACAAGCAAAAATTACGATTCTTACATTTCCTGTCCTGTATAGTAAACGAGATAGCAATTTATGTGGGCCAAATTTTGGACACACTGTATATGCATAACATTAATACATTATGTATTTACTTTTAATAACCTATCGAAAAGGCTTAAAAACAGAAGCTTATAATCGAACTCACTAAAAATAAAGTTCTTAAGAAAGATGCCGTTAAGGGAGGTAGTTTTATGAGTTTGTCGCCGTCTTCTGTTGTTAATAAATAATAATAATAATAATAATTATAATAATAATAATAAACCACTAGGGGCTACATGAGACGAATGCATGCCGCATGGTGTGCTAAACACCCTGAATTCAGTCATCTCTCTGAACAGCGTTTGAGAGACTATGTAGCTTATCTTAACCGTTTTGGTTATGTTAGAACTCCAAAACAACAGGGGCCAACTCAAGACCTGGAACCTATCCAGGAATCAGAACAGGACCAGCCTGCGGAGGATATGATAAACGAGATCGCTCCCGGGAACGCCGATAATGAATTAACAGAAAGACTTGTAAACATCAATATTAAGACCTACATAAAGACTCAAAATATCGCACAAGCGGACAATGCACTTCGAGACAGACTTTCAGAACATACAGATATATTGGCACTTAACAACGCTGTTTATGAGGCTGCGAAACAACTTATTCCTAACAACCGCTCAGACAGCTTTCACCAAACTCTTCAAAAGACCGAACGCCGAATACAGCAAATAGCCAAGAAAATAGATTTGACGCGGCAAGAGGCATCACGTATACAAAGTGTATTAGAATATATATCATCCAACAGACCTTTCACTGGAAAAATCAGGAAAATAGCATTAAAGCTACGCCAAAAACACCATACACTTAACAGACGTGTGCTTCTCATCATCAAACAGCGTTGCCTAGACCGCATACGATCCTTGGGTGTTATAAACAACAGCTTAAAGAAAAAGGCTAGAGGGATAAGAGACACAAATAAATTCGTAACTAGGCCTTCTAGCTTTCTCGCAGACTCAACACCAACAATTGAAAATCCGCCATCAGCAAATGTCGTGGAACAGTTCTGGAAGGATGTTTACGAAGTCTCAAAGCCATTGGAACGAGATACTCCAGCATTGACTAACTTTAGAGCCTATTGTGTGGACAAGCAGCTTGACCAGCATGAGAGTGCGCCAATCACGCCGGAGGAGGTGAAAAGTGCCCTAGATGGTGTAAGAAACTATTCTGCACCTGGTCCGGATGGTATCAACAACTACTGGTGGAAGAAATTTCCCAGTACACATCCACATTTAGCCAGAATCTTTGATTCTTGGCTCAACGGGGACACGCCAATTCCTGAGTGGTTTGTTGAAGGCCGAACCATATTGATACCAAAAAAGGGGGATTTAAAACTAGCCAAAAACTATAGACTGATCACTTGCCTCAATACTTGCTACAAGGCTTTCACCAGAATTTTATATTCTAGAACATTGAGTGCAGTTGATCCCATACTCTCTGATGTAGGGGAGCAGCGAGGAGGGAAAAGAGGAATCAATGGTTGCAAAGAAAATCTCCTAATCGATAGATGCATTACACAAGACTCAATCCAATACAAACGCAACCTGAATATGGCATGGATTGACTACAAAAAAGCGTTTGACACAACATCTCACGAATTACTGTTGCATTTGCTTAAAGATCTTAAGGTTCCTCTTAACCTAATTCGATGCATTGAGCGACTGATGTCACTTTGGAAATCAAGGTTCTCTATAACATCTGGAGCACAAAAAATTATTACCGAACCCATAACGTTTAAAAGGGGCGTATTTCAGGGTGACTCACTCAGTCCTTTGCTATTCTGTATTTCGCTGCTTCCCGTATCCGTGTCTCTTCGAAAGACACGCGGATATTGCTGTGGACCACCTGGAAGACGTGAGCATAAGGTAACCCATCTGTTTTATATGGATGACCTAAAACTGTACGCAACTAGTGAGCGAGACCTACAACAGTCTCTTAAAGTGGTTCACGAATACACCAGAGATGTTGGAATGGAGTTCGGCCTCGACAAGTGTGCAAAACTTAAGCTAAATAAGGGCCGGTTCGGAAACGATTTAGAAGCTGACCAGCTTGCCGATAGCGCGCTACTTTGCCCTCTACAAAACAACGAGAATTATCGATATTTAGGAATCGACCAAAACCGGACTCAAGATGTTAGAGCTGTGAAGACCGAGCTTAGTAGCAATTGCAGGCGACGTTTACGGAGAATTTGGGAATCCGAATTATCTGGAATAAATAAGGTCCTTGCTACCAACATGCTAGCAGTGCCTGTATTGCTTTACTCTTTTGGGGTGGTTAAGTGGACGCGAGAGGAACTGCGCGAGCTGGACATCAGCACACGAAAAATGATGCATCTTCCCCGTAGCATCCACCCGCGCTCATCAACTTCCCGTATTTACCTCCCGCGCCACCAGGGAGGTCGCGGCCTTTTAAGCTTGGAGTGTATGCACGATCGGCTGGTTTTGAATCTTGCTTGTCAAGTTGCCAATAGTACTGATCCACTGATGCAACTAGTAAGAGCACACGAAATGGCTAATGTTGGAGCGTTTCTATTTAAGGCAGCGGAGCGAGCAGCGGATAAATTCGGTCTCAGATTTGCATTAGATCCAAACGACGACCAGTCACTTGTAAGACTTGAGTCTAAAGCCGTAAAAACTGCAGTTAAAAGAGCAGAACAGCAGATGCTCTTAGAAGATCACATTAATAAGCCGCAACACGGAGTATTTTACCGAAACATAGAAAGACTCAATCTATCTCGAAACCTTACGTTTGGGTTTTTAAAATCTGCTGAGCTCAAGTCTGAGACCGAGGGTTTCCTACTAGCATGCCAGGATGGGGTGATAAACACATTGGTATATCGAAGCCAGTTTTCTAACATTCCTGATACTGCTTGTCGAGCTTGTCGACAGCAGCCCGAAACACTAATGCACCTATTGTCAGCTTGTCCAGTGCATGCTGTAAGTGGTTACATCCACCGACATAACGATGCGCTTCGGGTACTTTATTATCACCTCAGACATTATTACGGCATCGACGAAACGGCAATTTTGCCATTTGCTCCCGGCGATATCGAGGCAGTAGTGGAAAATGACAACTGTCGCATATATTGGAATTATGCATTCCCAACTACGCATCAAATTCGCGCCAATAAACCTGATATCGTTCTCCTTGATAAAAGGAATAACTCTATGTATGTAATTGAGTTTTCCGCCCCAGCGGAAACTAACATCGATATAAAGGAACGGGAAAAACGAGCCAAATATCAGGATCTACTTGGCGAACTTCGGAGGCTCTATCCGGAGTATAACGTGCGATTGGTTGTCCTGATTGTCGGCGTTTTGGGGGGCATAAAGGAACATGTTATGGGGGAGCTGAAGTGTATTCCCGCATGTCTACATTCACCCGAACAACTGGTGATGAAAATGCAGAAATCTGTTGTCCTTGGGTCCCTTCGTTTACTGAGGCAAATGAATTTGGCCGAAGATCACTGACCGAGCGGACGCGAGGAGTGGTCTTCGATACGGATGGCCTTCCGCATGACGCCTTATGGGGTCGGAGCCATGGGATACATCATGTCGGATCTTTCTAAATAATAATAATAATAAATTTTATTACTATTGAGTTGCGACTAAATGTTTATTAGAACTTGGCTGTATTTTATAATATAAGTTTATATCGAGTGGAAACATTAACTACATTTTTGTAGGTATATTTTGATTTTTTTATAATTCACTGTATTTTTTTATATACCGTACGTACTGTATTTGCAGTAGATTTCT
Source organism: Listronotus oregonensis (assembly GCA_019359885.1). NCBI lineage: Eukaryota > Metazoa > Arthropoda > Insecta > Coleoptera > Curculionidae > Listronotus > Listronotus oregonensis. The sequence goes on along the minus strand of JAHBCN010005074.1, from coordinate 10,472 downwards.
TGTGAAACATTTTTAAATGTTATGATTTTTTAAATAAAAAGCAGCATTTTAATGTTTAAAAGTTTAATAGAGTATTAAGCCTACAATTGTTTCCCCTTGTTAGTTTTGTTTAGTTCTGGTTAGAATCTTGATAACTTTTAAGGAGGCAATAACGAGGCGAAACAATTGTAGGGTAATACTCTGTTAAAGTTTTAACCAATTTAAAGCTTTTCTTAATATGATAAAATTATTTGGTTATTTCTAAAGCATTAAAACCAAGTTTATATTTTGTTTTGGAAAAACATCTTTAATCAAAAATGTTTTAATAAGGAATAGCAGATTGATTTGATACATACAGTATTTTTGTTTTATGGTATTTGAAGCAAGTAAAAATTATCGTACTTTTTTAGTCACCTGGACTAGTTGGAATCACAGAAACCAGCTTTATAAGTTGGCTTGAAACCGAACCAAAATTTTTAACCTGGTTACCACTGGTGGCAAAACTGAAATCTGCTGAGACAGGTAATTCATATAGTATTTTAAAAAAATTACCGGTTTAAGGCAAAATAAAATAGCTGAAACGAATATAAAATCCATGCAATTACAGTGACAATATGACAGTTCTGGTTAGTACATTTAAAAAACAAAAAAGGATCTAAATACAAAATATAAATGTTTGCATTTGTTTCACAGTTATTTTTTAAAGAATAAGTGTTTTTAATTGGTTTAGTTATGGTTAGGTTTATTGCAGAAATGCACACCTACCATTATCATAAACTGGCTAGAAAAAAGGATCAATACACTTTTAGCTTTAATGCAAGACAAAAATTTTAGATATAAATTTCATTAAATTCTTAAGAAAAACCGTTTTACGGGTGAACTACCCTAAGTTGGTAACGTAAGAAGCTGGTAACGCGAAGTAGAGTGATACAAAAAAAAATAATATAAGCGTCAACGAGAATCTTAAATCAACTTTGTAATATAACATCTTATTAACGGTACAACTTAAGGCATATTTACGGTTAAGCTTTACCTATACCTAAAGTCCAAAATTTCTGTCAGTTACTCATTTAATACAGGCCACCCAACCGACGAAGCGGCTGAATAAAAATCTAACACTAGTAAATGATTTTTAAGCCTATGATATACTTTTCCGCTCAAATAACAGTGAACCGGCCAAAAGTTTCATCGCCACGTTGTCATAATTCGCGAAAATAAGTTACCAGCCAGCGATCGCACTTAAAATAGCACGCCAATATGTATTGAAATCATTGTTATCGAGAAGACAATAAAAGTGGCAACACACATTCCTTAGTTTACAGCTTGAAGAGACTTGAAAATAAGCGTATCGACAGGGTTTTCGTGCTGTTCGATGATTTTATTTAGTTATTATTGATTATCGGCAGATTTTGTAAGTTTAAATTTTAATTGCTATACAGGGTATTTTCTAAATATTATAAATTTCTAATAATTGTAGTATATAGATATTGTTTTGTGCCAATTTTATAATAGTTTATCTTATTTAGTGTATATAATTGTATATAAAGATTTAGTGTTGTTAAGTGCTTTTAATTCTGTAAACTATGAATATTAACCAACCTTTAACTAGTTATCCGCCTACAAAAAAAGTCAGTTAACGTTAAAAGAACGAATAATGGTTAAAAATGTTTACCATGGGATTCGGGAACGAAATCCAGAACTAACCACTTTGAATGCTGCAGAGATATGTGCAACTTTAACAAAAGTTTTTTCGCGTACGGTATTCAGAGTTTTAAAAGGAAAAAAATCAATATTAGTAATTATTCGGATACTAGAAAATGCGATTTTTTCGCTATTTTTTTGCACACTTTTTACTTTTCGATTGTTAAACATGAATCAGAAGCTGTTTTTTTGGCTGCCTCTTATAGTATTTAAAAAATAATAATAATTGAATTGTTTAATTCCATTTTACGACATATTCCTTTAAATTCTGTCATTTGCACGAAAACATATTTAAAAAACTCATACTATGTTAATATCAAAAAAAAAAAAAAAAAAAACACTTAAAAAGTAAGGAAAAAACCTTAATTTTCAATAAAAAGTAGGTAAAACGTTTACGTCCGAATTCAACTCGAAATTCTAAAAATGTTGACCTGTTACCAGGTTGTAATAGTTTTCTTTATGACATTTTTATAAGGTATGCGAACCTTGCTTCGCTCGATCCGCAATGTTTGATCAAAAATATTCTCGATATGGAAATTCTAAATATGGAACACGAAAGACCCGAAATAGTTATTGGATTCTACAAGCTGATGATCTCAGAGCTTTCGTGTTCCTTATATAGTGGATATTTTTGATGAAGCAATGCGTGTGAATATAATAGTATGAATAAAAGTATTTAATATTGAAATTGCAAGATCGGTGGTGAATTGGCAAGTCGGTGTAACTTGGATTGTCTATCGTTCTGCTTTTACATCTTTTTTAATTTATGTTAAGACTAAAATTTTATTATTTTTTTTATGTAGCAAAATAAAATCAGAGAAGGTAAAATTAAAGTAAAAAATGTTTTTTTTTTGGAAAAACGTTGAAAAATCGCCAAAAAAACTCAAATTTGTGTTCTATGACCTCAAAATAGGAGGTGTGCAAAATTAAGCAAAAAAATTACATTTTTCATTAATCCGAATAATACCAAAATAATATAGGCTTGTTACTAATTTAAAGGGTTGATGAAAATGTGAGAAAATAACTTTTGCTTGTAAAAAATATTTTCATGTTTTGACGAAATTTTATCATTTATTTTCTAAAATGCATACGCCACTGGAATTGATTCCCCTGACCCCACACAACCCGGGGCACTCTAAAAGCGAGCGATGCGTCATTGACAGAAATTTTGGACTTGAAGTATAAGGTGGAACTTAAAATGGTTATAAGAAATTACTAAAAGCGAGCGAAAGTGTTTCAATTTCACTTGTTTCTTTAGTAAAAAAAAACACGCATTTCATGATCTGTTAATATATTTTGATATTAAACTGATGTATTTTTTACAGCAATGCATTCTGTTAAATGTACAGTTTGTAAAACGAGACCTCTTATGGGTTTACGGTACCGATGCATTAGATGTTCGAGGTATACTCAGTGTCAGAGGTGCTTTTTGACAGGCAGAATTAGCCACTCACATAAATTAACACATCCTTTACGGGAGTATAGTGGTGTGAATATTAATAAGGTACATTTTACAATATTCCCCTAGTAAATTTTATTTAGTTGTTAAATATTTTTAGGATAATTCTGGCGTTTTTTTAAGAAAAATATGCAGTTTCTTTTGTCCAATGACTGCAGATACATACTTTTCTATTGTAAGACCTATAAGGTAAGCAAGAGTTGTAGTATATTAAAGTATAAGTGGATATTAAGGTCGCGATTTTTCGATTTAGAAGAGGAAAAAACTACCCACACTCCGGGGAAAACCGAGTTATTTTCAAATAACCTTTTAATTGGTAAAGAATAATATTAACAAATAATCAAAACAGTCTTTGTGACAAAGTAAAAGAATACTCACTGTAGAGTAAAAAAAAAATACTCAAAACTATTTTAATGTTTTTATTGTATCCACTAGGGAGCGGAATTTACAATCGAAGACATGAATATTGGGCGTTGGGACATTTATTAACTGTAATTAAAATATTAATAGTAGGTTCCAAGTAGGCTTGGAAATAATGACAAAAGATTGGAAAACGACATGACTTATTTAACTCGAGAACTCAGTTCGATATAATATTTATTTGGAATTCTTATTTTTTATACAGATTAGATTCTATAATAATCTTAACTTTTTTTCTCCTGGGAGCCGTCTTGATTTGGAGGCCCAGCCTTCTAGGCTTTTTGTGCCTAATCTCCCATTTTCTTTTATACTAATCCTCGCACTAGTCTTGTTCCTTCTACAACCTGTATAACCCCGAGACTGGTTGGTTGATATATTCCTGTGGGCACATTTTCGGTTGCCCAAATAATACCTGGCTCAACACGAGCTACAAGTTTCTTCAAAAAAAGTTTGTAGCTCAAATGCTAGCTTAAAAATTACAGCCGAAAAGTGTTCTCGCCCTCACCCGATAAATATGAGTCTTGCTTTACCCTAAGCTCATATACAACATCCACTCCTAATTAAAGGCGGCTTAATATGTCTGTGGTGTACTCTGCTTTGTACTTGGGTTCGTAGTATCTGGTACACGTCAAGAAGTCAAACAAGAGACTTTGTATAAAACATACTTTGATATAAAAATAGAAAAATAGTATAAATGCCTCTTAGGCTTTTAGTAACTAACTTATCTTTACTGCATCTAATGTATCTAATCTTAATGTGTATAAATCAAGTTATTATATATATATATATATATATATATATATATATATATATATATATATATATATATATATATATATATATATATATATATATATATATATATATATATATATATATATATATTATATATATATATATATATATATATATATATATATATATATATATATATATATATATATATATATATATATATATATATATATATATATATTTCACCATTAAACAAACATCCTTTAATATACACAGTTTACAATAATATATGAGTATTGTTATATAAACTAATATTTAAATAATAACATACTGTTAACCTTCACGGTCAATTGCTTTAGATACGTGCATTGGATTGATGACCTAACAAGTACTAGTGACTAACCTTTCAAGATTATTCTTTAGCCTTTTGTTTTAACCATGAATCCATTACATGTCAAACGCTAAACTTAGTAACGTTTTGGTAGTTTCTGATTTTTTAAATTTGATTTGTATGTGTGGTGACCTTTGAACTCGCACGATAAGAGCGATGCCGACTATACAGGGTGTTACAAATTCGAGTGTATGCATGGGGATCTCGTAAACCGTAAGAGATACAAGGTCGGTTAAATTGAGGCAAAGTTTTACAATGATGTATAACACTTAATATTTTTCTGTTAAATAAACATATTTTCCATCAGGGACAATGAGTAAGACAAGGAACGCACATCATTTCTTATAGGGGCATTCCATATCTATATATATATATAATTTGCTAATGTGGATATATTTATATGTAGGTAGGTATATATATTTATTTGTCTGTCCACGTGATTCTGAAGTTATGGCTTGAGCTAAAATCATGAAATTTGGCACAGTGGTAGTCTTTGGCAGTGGCTAGAACCTAACGAAGCCCGTTTTTTGAATTTCGCCCCGGGACAAAAATAGGAGCAAAAAAAGTGTTTTTTTACCGTTAGCCGTACGGAAGGCGTCTTACGGAGACAGAGGCTACTTAATATTGTCTCTCGCCTGGCGGAGACAGGCTTTTCATCTAGTATGTTAATAAATATTAAGTGTTATATATTTTTGTAATTGGGATAATAAGGGGCTAAAAAAAATAAATAAAAAACTCAGGTCCGTATTTAAAAAAATAACGTTGATGATGGTTTAACGAAATCAAAACGTCGTACGGAAAATCTCTCAACGCTGTTTTGTAGAGCTTAAAAAGTGGCGAAGAGAAAGTGTCTTTTGTTTTTCCATATTCCTTTAAATAACGTCAGAAAAAAAATAAAACGAAAACGGCAAATTTCGTTTTTTTCCACATATCTCCGGAAGTACTCGGAATTTTGCAATTTTCTAAAGTGGACATGGTTAGTTACGCAAATAGACAGCTTTGCCATAATTTAACCGACCTTGTATATCTTACGGTTTACGAGATCCCCATCGAATTTGTAACACCCTGTATATCTGGTTTTTCATGATATTATCTTAACATCTTGGAACTTTCATGAAGCTATTTAAGTTATATGTTTTGTATCTAATACACTATAGATTCTGTACAGCTTCATTAATTATCATAACCTTCGACATAGATCTACTTCATAAAAATAAAATTTCCTAAAATTAAAGACAATTTTAGCAATAAATTTGAAAAATTATACACATTTCATCTGTTATTAACTTAAAATAGTCCAAATAAATATGTATCTTATATTTTTATTTCAGTTTTTTTCCGAAAGAAAATAGAAAACTGTATCAATCTACTGATACTTTATGTGACGTAGAGCCTTTATCGTCACCTGAATCGCAATTACAAAGCGTTATAAGGCAGCTAGAATCTCAGAACAGAGAACTTCAGCAAATGCTGATATTTGGAAACTATAGTGATAAAGAAATCCGAAAATATTTAGATGAATATAGAATTTTTATGGCAGGGAATATTAGAAAACTAAAAATACTTAAGGTAAACTTTTTTGATTTAATTGATGTTAAAATTGTTTGTCCTTGTGCCTATTCCACTTGTAAAAATTAAGTTATTTTAGAATTCTTTACGAAACAAAAACTTTTAATTTTAAAAAAATTATTTTTCTAATTTTGACATTTAAAGTGAAACTTTTTAAAACTCATTAACGTTGTCAAATATCTAAGTTTTCATAACTAGTTACGAAAAGTTTTTTCTTTGCAACTAGTGATGAAAAGTAAGATATTTGAAAACGTCAATGAGTTTTGAAAAGTTTTTTTTATATTTTAAACTTGAATTTAAAAGAATCTTATCATATTCAAAATTAGCATTTCCCAAAAAATCTTAAGCCTATTTTTAACATATTTTTATTAAAAAAAAAAACACAGAAACCTTTTAGGGAAACACTATTTTTCATAATTCACATTCTCATCATTATGAAAAATAGTGCATTTCCCAACTGGTTGCACAAATAACCATTAAGCCTATTTTTAACATATTTTTTATTAAAAAAAAAACACACAGAAACCTTTTAGGTAAAATATAAGTTAATTATGGATTCTATAATCATCTCCGGTGACACATAATCATCAGGTTTAAAAATAAAGAGCACCATCTGCCTAAAAGCTACTGTGAAAAAGTGTGTTTCGTTATCTCTAAAAATAAAGCAACAGTTTTAAAGTTTTAATATAGCATATATATATATATATATATATATATATATATATATATATATATATATATATATATATATATATATATATATATATATATATATATATTTAGAATTTTTTCTACCTGTACAAGAATATAAAATTTTGGTTTAATAACAATACCATCTTGGACTTTCCATGTCTTTATTTTTTAATTGGTTCACATCGATTTGGTTAGTATGTTTCTCTAACCGTTTTCAAGTGACAACTAAAAACTTCTCTTAAATCTAGGACTTTTATAGTATTCATTGTTCACAAAATGACCCGAAGCTTGACCGATTTTTCATGGTTCAGTAACGGCTGCCAGATGTTCGGAATTTAAATACTAGGTTTGCCAAATAAATAAATAAATTCTGATTCTTTTAAATTGTTGCAGCTTCTTTAAATTTTATTTTCTTTCAGTTTCTTAATGAATAATTTTTGGTTCGGACCACTGTATGCCTTGTTGTTTTGACCATGCATGTTCGGCGAACTCTGACCCCGACGACCTCGTTCCGTATGTTTATGGTATTCTTTAATTCTAATTTCTTGCAGTCTTTTTGTTTTCCCAATGAATATTCCACCACATTCACATGGAATTTTATAGATACAATCTTATCTTACAAACAGAAGGCGGACAAAACCGCCTTTATAGGAAAAAGGGTTCCCTGGCTTTAAACAGAAAGCGGATAGGACCGTTTTCATAGGATAAGGCCGGAGATGCAGCCTCAGAAAGAACATCTGGTTCCTGTAACAAGGACCTGGTAGCTACCCACTAGACCGGGAGAGGAGGGCATGATGGATCTAATCGTCTGCTCGTCATACTCTCCAGGAGACAGGGACACCAGAACAGATTGTGCTTGTGTCCGGTAGCGACACGAGTAAGAGGAGATGTAAAAACTCTCTCCCAATCTGGTATCGGATTTATTAGAAGTCCGATCCTATTGGGAGAAATATAAAAAGGTGTGAGCCACAATAGACCGAGCGGTCGCAGTGGAGGGCGTAAAAAGTCCACTTACTTTAAACCTACCTACCTACCTACAATCTTTATTTGAAATATTGTTGTCTCGTCTCGTCTTAGTAAGCATACTTCTTAGAGTGGTTTGGAATTTAAATTTTCTTTAAATATTATTTTCTTTTCTAATCTATTTTTGCCGAAGTTCCTTTAATATATGGAAGTACCATAAATGTCTATTTAAGTCTTGTTTGGGTTTCTTTGTCCTGTTCTGATGTTTTTTAGTTGTTTCGTTAATCAAATCACTCTTCTTTGCCCGGTCCGGTCCGGTCCAATCGACCTGAAACTTGGGAAATAAGTAAAAAATAGCTCAAGAAATAAAGTTTATATAGTGCCGTGGTGTGATTTTACCTAGGGGGTGGAAGCCACCCCTTCTAGAGGGTGAAAAATATACCATTGAAAATTACTTAGAAAATCGATAAAGGGGTAAATTCTAAGCAAAAAGGTTCCAATGAACAATTTTCGGTAGGACAATATTTTCTAAGTTATTCGTGATTAAAAATAGTTTTTTTTTCATTTAAAATAACCAAATTACATAACGGTACTCAATTAGGGCTCCAGAGGTTCTTTGAGGCGAGAAATTCAAATTCGTATATGCTTTTCATGCTGTTGGTAAAGGGCGCCAGCTACGGCTTACCCCACTTATATTCCTTTTGCATCAAAAATGTATTCTTCATTTAAGTCTCTAGGAGCAACTGTTTTCGAGATAAACGCACTTTAAAGGACCCCGCTATTTTTAAATGGAAAATGGGTTTCGGCAAATTGTTTTTAAACTTTGCAAAGTAATAGTTTTCAACACCCTGATCAAAAGTTTTCGGGCACAAAACCCGAAAATCCCTCTAATCCCCCCAAAATAACCCTCAAAGGTTCCCAAATCCCCAGTGACTTTTGAGGGTAATTTTGGGGAGGTTACAGGGATTTTCGGGTTTTGTTTCCGTAGAGACTTTTGATCAGGGTGTTAAGAACAACAAAACTTTGTAAAGTTTAAAAACAATTGGCCAAAACCCATTTTCCATAAAAAAATTGCGGGGTCCTTTAAAGTGCGTTTATCCGAAAAACAGTTGCTCCTAGAGACTTAAATGAAGAATACATTTTTGATGAAAAAGGAATTATCGAAACTTATTTTTTAATAAACAGTTCAATATACTTAGCTTAAAAAAAGTTATGCCATCTAAAACAAGTGGGGTCGACCTTAGCTGGCGCCCTCTACTAGCAACATCAAAAGCATGGATGAAGTTAAATTTCTCGCCTTAAAAAACATCCGGTTTTCCAATTTGGTACCGCTATGTCATTTGGTTAAGAAATTATTACGAAAAAACGAAAAAATGTTAAAAGTTTGACACCCTGTATCTTAGTTATTATCAACTTTGGGATAAGGCAAGTTTTCGACCTAAGGAGTCTGCTGTTGCTCTGTGTCCCATTACTTTTGGGACACCCTGTTTAAGTCGTTGTTTTAAGAGTAGTTTTAGTTATCTCTGAAAAACGGTTGGCGATACATATTAATCGAAACGTTGCGTGGCAATCAAAAAAATATAAAAATGTAGGTTTATATAATTTATATTTATTAAATATATTTTATTTCAGAATCGAATTAACAACTCTACCGATTCTGTGGTAATTAAAGGAAAAAAACTTCCACCAGAAAATGAACCAAATATACAGTCTACACCCATGGTGCAGTTTAGCAAGAATGACAAAAAATGCGCAAATATTAATATGAGTCCAATTACGATGTTGACAGATATTGATGAGAGTTTAAGTATAAGTAACAATACGTTTAATATGGAAAACAGTACTACACATTTAAAGATACAACACTGTAATGCAGTGTCGAAAAATCATGAGGATTTTAATAATTCCTGGAGTGAAGGTAACAAATTTTTCATAATGTAATGCATGAGAAATCAGATCAAAGATACTTGAAATTTAAAATGGGACAATACATAAATCGGTCCGATTAGCAAGATCGTGTTTTAAAATTAATTATAATAAAGTTGTTTCGATATTTTTAATTATTAAGTGATAAAGGTATTTTTAAGTTGCTAAAAAATAAAAATTACTTTAGCTATTTTTTAATATTTAAATATATTAAATTAAAAACCTGATACGGTAGGTGATAATGGACTGGAGGTCAAAATATTATTTTTGGTTACCGAATAACCGAAAATTTGGCGTTACCAACTTAAACTTAATAAATTAATGGTGTGTAATTTTTATCGAGAATTTCATAAGCATAGGTACACTTAAGGGGCATTTAAGTCTAGGGGTATAAATTTCAAGCGTTTTTTCGAAATCGATAAAAAAATATTTTTACTACCTATTTATTTATTGCTTTTTTATTTGTATTTCAGAAGTACATAAAAAAATTTAAGTGGGGGGCTAAAAAAAGAGGGTGTCCTGGCGTGCAGTATTCCAACCCTTCTGGTCATCTAAAAGAAAAAAATCTAACGGATTCTAAATCAGTAAAGATGTCGCTATCTCCTCAAGCTCGAAGAAGTTAAAAAATATTTTCAC
>JAHBCN010005073.1:58254-113856 GCA_019359885.1 Listronotus oregonensis | reverse complement strand
AATATAATATGTTAAATTCAAGACGTCCTGTAAATCATAATTAAAAATATTAATAACCTACATGAGCATAATACTAGACAAATAGATTTATTACAAACAATTTAAGTAAAAGAGTAATTTTCAAATGAGATCAAATATTATCACTGTTTAAAATCCATATAAAAAAATATTTAAAATTAAATTGACTGTTTTCGTTAAATTTAGTTAACTTTAAGATTTTAATGGACGATAGTAGCTCCAAACAATTAAAAAAAAAACAAAAACACAGGGGTCAAAAGTTAATTGTTTCTAAAATATGGCTTATCAAAGTTTAAAAAAATTGACAACAAGGCGTCCGTTTCATCACATAGAGTCGAACGTGGAAGGTTTTTCTGAAGAGATGTTTATATTCACCGGAAAAACACGTTTTTTTTCTTCTAATTTATTTGGGGTTTTTATTTGTAAATAAAAAAGAATTGTACTAACCACAAAATTAAACTGAATATGCATTTTACGAACACAAATTAATATGTTTCATAACAGCACTTCTTAATTTTGTTTGAAGAATAAGATTTCTCGGGTGCACACATCCCGTTTTCAAAACCCTTTTGTACGCCTGCACTATGGTTGTCCTAAATGGATGTAGCCGTCGTGAAACCTTTCACAGTAAATTTGAGCTGCTAGTTTAGCATTTTGGTTTGACTTGCCTTAAATGAATAGCATATCGGCATATTTGGTGGTAAAGTTACGTTACCGGACTAGTGATGTAATGTATCATTTTCTGGACTCAAACTAACAACATAATGTAGTATATTAAGGTACTCCACGCACAAGGCTAGCACTGTTGCCAATTGTTTTTTTAAATTTTTAACTGAAGGAAAATTTAGTAACATTTTTTTTTATTTGTAGATTAAAATATTTTAAACTTAGTTTATTTTATTAGCAAATGAATCTACTAATAGGCTATTAAAACGAAAATTTTCAATTGTTATGTTTTTCAGAAATAATTGCTTCCAAAGTTTGTAACTTTGATATCGTTTAGACAAAAATCTGTCAAGTTTTGACACATATGTCATATAAACTTTTTGACTTGTTTTGAGCTCCACTATCGCCCATTAAAATCGTGAGCATCATACTTTTTACACCCTGTATAGATGGTATTCTTACTTACGAAAAGAGAGTGATATTTATTTCACTTAGGACACTCACGGTACGTTAGTACTTAGGGTTTAAGCCTCCGTGGACTGCCCCAAGTTTAAAAAAAAACAAATAATTATTACTTTTTGAGACACCCTGTTTAACTACTGTAACTTATTTCCCAAGTTTTCTACTTACAATCGACGGCAATTTCAACGGTCGAGCTGACTCCGGGCCCGACCAGGTTCGGTTCGCTCTGACAGGTATAATTGGAATTGGGAGCTGTGCGGTTGAGCTTGTTGCCCGGCCAGGCTGTCATATTCCATATCTGCAAAATAGAGAACGGATCTTTGTTGTTAAAAGTACAAAGCGGCCGAACGTTTCGTTATAATTGCCCTGTCGATTAATTGATAAATTGGCAATTTCCGTCGCTTTCTTTTTAAACTATTTGTCGAGCAATTATTTTGAGATTTTATTTCGTTTTTTATTTATGTACGATTACATAAACAGTTGTTTATTATATAGTTAAGTGGCTGTAAATTGGCTCTTTATGTAAAGGTAAAATAAAATGAGAAACTGAAAATTATAAAATAGTTATATATACCCTAAATTTACTAACAAAAACGAAATCAAAATTAGGTGCAAAACAAATTAGAAGCCTATTTTTTTTAAATTATCTTTTGATATAAGTTATTACAATCAAGGATACTATTTTTCCTATATAACTTACCAAAGTGGACTCAATTGACTCAAAAATATTTTTCTGCAAATCAGACGGATGTATGACAGTTTTGTTGTAATACAAGAAATTGTTAGTGGTATCCAGAATTCTTCCATTCTTTTTCCATATGATGTTGCACAAAGGAAAACATTCCACTCTGCACGTCAAGTTGATCTGCTGGGCGGAGTAGAGAATCCCTTGGTACGGTTTGAGTCTGTCAAAGAGTGCAGGGGGCGCTAAAACATTTAAAATTTGTTGGATATACTCTGTAGCATCAATAAAATATAATTAAATAAAATAAATAAAATAAATAAAATAAATAAAATAAATAAAATAAATAAAATAAATAAAATAAATAAAATAAATAAAATAAATAAAATAAATAAAATAAATAAAATAAATAAAATAAATAAAATAAATAAAATAAATAAAATAAATAAAATAAATAAAATAAATAAAATAAATAAAATGAATAAAATGAATAAAATAAAAAAAATAAATAAAATAAAATAAATGAAAACGTTTGCTTTTTTACTTTAAAATTTAACCAAATTCAAGTAAATTTTATAATTTACATACATATAAAAGCTTGCTCTAAAAATTGGTAAAACTATTGATATACAAGGTATATTTCTGTTATTTTTTTAGTTACTTTGTATGTCTTTACGTACCGTTCACATTTATAAATACAGTGGCCGGCTCACTTTGTCCACCTTCATTAACAGCGATACAAGTGAAATTGCTTCTCGTTTCCAATCCCACAGGAACGATTTTATGTTTGGATGTTGTGATCTCGGTCATTTGGTGGGAACCGCGGTACCAAATATACGTAACATTGTCCGGACGACCTGGAGAGTCCACGTTACACTCCAGATTTACCTCAGCGCCTTTGAGTACTTTCGTTGGCCAGTAGCTTAATTTAGCTGGACTGGGTGGATCTAAAAGGAAATATTGTATATTGGTAATAGGTAGTTAGATGAGTGACAAATTAAAATTATTTTATGCCTTCTATACATTTTTTCAAAAATTGGTAGGGAATGTATTGGGGTCTTGGGAACCTAAAAAATTAAAGACTTCCAAATCCTAATCTAATACATTTTCTATCAATTTTGAACACACTGCATGAAGAAATATTTTGTTTTCGACTTACAATACACAATAAGTTCCACTGGTTCGGAAACGGGTCCCCATCCAGCAACATTTTCGCCCTGACAAGTATAGTTTCCGGCAAAGGTTTCGTCCACTCTTTCTAAGCTCAGAATGCTGGGGTCTAGTCCGCAAAACGGTCCGCCTGAATCGTCCTTAGAAGTGTAATTACACTCGGGAAATTCTTTCATGAGTTCACCGTCTAAGAACCACCTCACCTGGAAGAAAATTGTACTTGGTGTTAATAAAGTAGTAAAATTTAATTATAATAGCAATAATAACAATATAAAAGTTACTTTTTAAAATTTTTACAGTATATATCACATATTATTTAAAAAATTTAAATAAACCTAATAAACTTATAAAGACTAAGTTGTAGTGGAGAAGTAAATAATAAAATTATAATTATTTAAAAATATTTTTTTTTTAATTTAATTTTATATGTTAATTTTAAAATTTATTAATAATAATAAATACTGATAATAATAAGTTATAATAATAAAGACACAATTTATCCTTTAAATATTAAATAAAAGTCAACAAATATAATAAACTACAATAAAAAATCAATTAGTAGTTGTATTTCATTATTTACTTTTAATATCTTTTTATAGAGAGTAAATGATCTAATTGATTTTATTTCCTATGGTTTTTGTTCGGCCTATTGATTTATTAGTTTTATATTTTGTTGTAGTAAACTTTTTTAAACTGTTCATTTTTACTTTTCTTGTATAATTATTTCCATAAATAAGAGTAATATTTATTATAAATAATTTTTAATTACAATTTTGTATTGTTTTAAAATTTCTTAGATGCTTTTTGTTAACACTTTCCCAACCTAATACTTCATATTTTGAATAAGTTTGTAATAAACCAAAGTACATTGTTTCTTATTAATTTGCATCTAATATAGTTTTTAAAAATTTAAACTTTGTTAATGGTTCTTAATTTTTTTTAACAATATATTTAATTTGTAACTTTCATTTAAAATTAGTATCGATAATTAATTATTAATATTTTATGTTTTTTGCCTTATAAATTTTTATATATTTAGTTATGTTTATAGAGTTTATGTTAGGTAACTTATTAGAATAAGAAGTTTATAGTAAATACCCAGTTTTATCAAAATTTATTGCTAATAATTTTTTATTAAACCATAATTTAATTTTTGATAATAATAACAATAATTTAATAATTATTTACAATAATATTTATTAAATTACAACATTCATATTAATTTATTAAAAACAAAAACTAAAAATTGTTAATTGAATTATAAGGTAAAACCCAACTGATTCTGAAAACCTTTAATTACAGAGCAGAAATAACAATTAAAAAAAATAACCAAAACCAAGATTATAAAACTGAAGTTGTAACCCGCATTAACAAAATGGCTTCAATAAGGTAAAATATAAAAAATAGGAAAGTTAGAGCATATTAATGTCGAGTAAGGCTTATGACCTACCTTTGATAGGGTTGACGGATTTCCAGAAGTAACGTTACATTCCAGCATAATATTCATTCTATCTTGTGCCTTAACGGGAGTAACAGGATCCATTATGACATCAACATCCGGAGGATCTGTATCAATTTAAATTAAAACAGTATAAAAATAAATAAATCTGTTAAAGTCCAGTCAGTGATAATTAATAATTTAACTAATTCTTTTTTATCTTTTTAAAATAACATAAGTAATAAAGTTCATTCCCAAGAATATTATTGGCAACTTAGGTAACATAATTTTTGACAAATGTAGATATATCTCATAAATTAAATAATAGTTATTTATATACACTCATCAAAATTGTCTAGGGAACAAGAATAAAATTTTCTTATAACTTTTTGGGTAGATTATATACTTTGAATATTTCTCTGACTTGTCTGAAGCCTTTCTTGTTGAAGACTACCAACAAAAAAAAGAATTTATAAGAAAATTCAGCAAAAAAAAAACGAGAAATGAAAATAAATCACTTTAAAAAGTATCACAAATTCCATTCTTGTTCCCTAGATAATTTTGATGTGTATATTAAGGGCATTATAAAGATGTTTATGCCTCCGAGGGCAATAATCTTACATTATAAGTAGAGACATGACGTGATGCAAGGGGGTACATACAACATTTTATGTCCTATTTCAGATAATTCCAAGTTAAATTAAAAGAAAATAGGTTTTTTACCTATATAGTTTCTAAATAAACAAAGGTAATAACTGATCATTGTTGTACTGTGTCAAAGTCAAAACGGAAATTCATATAAAATAATGTATTTTTCGTTGATTCCCAAGAGAATTTCTGTAAATGCGGCCAAAGCTTTGGATAATCTTATTCCAAAGAAGTCTAAAGATGCCTTTAATAAAGAACATAAAAGGTTGGGAAATTGGATGAAAAATAGTGATGTAAAAATTATCAACAAGACGGTGCTACTTGGATATTTTCAGGAATTAGTATGTTAAAATTGCTGTTGTAAATTATATTAAAATACTTATTATGTATATCGATTAAAGTCTAAAACATTCACCTATTTCCTATGAACGAAATTTTCAATGTTAAAGAAGACATTAATAGTTAATAAAAATATAGACATTACAGAATATTTCAAGGTATGCTAGCATCTACAGCAAGGATTCAAAGGATATGAAGCAAAAAAACCGAATTATCTCTGTTATTTGGTGTATTTTGTATGTGCTGCCTCCAAAAGCTATTTAATATGTTGGTTAAACATATAAAGGATAGAGAATCCTTAGTAATAGTTAATATTAACGAAACAAAGACCAATAAAAAGCGTGTCTTCACAATAATTGATGAGGAGGAGATGGGTTATTTAAAGCTACTGAGAATTTATCGGTCTTTGCGCCCGACAAACTGCAACATCAATAGTTTTTTTTGTGTTACCGTAACAGAGTCATTGTTTTTCACAGTCAGTTAAAAAAAACCACGAGCAAGATTCCTTTCATTATTGCAAAATACTTGGGTTTAAGCGATGCAAAAAATATACTGGTCCTTATTTGCTCAGAACCTCTGCAACTTTGTTGGCGGACGCGGAGGCAAACATGACCACATTGAAAATATATGGCGGTTGGAAAAGTTCAGCTGTTTTTGAGAAATATTTTGAAGACAGTATGTCTTCTAAGCACAAAATTTACCATTACCATTAACGATACCATCAACATTAAAAACGTTCAATTGTCGTCAATTTCTATTGGTGAAAATCACGAAATAAAAGAAAACATTGACTTATCAAAAGCCGGTAGATTCGTTTTTACTTGGTCTTTTTATAACTATTCATTTAATATAAATAATAAATAAGTTTTTCCGGAAATAAAAAGTTGTTACTTTGATTTTTCCAATTTATTTCTCTTAATGCCCAAGGGCATTACAAACTTTTTTAATGCTCTATGGTATTATATACTTTCTAAGGTTTTGGGTAACTATGGTATTATGAGATAATATTCGAGTAGGACATAAATGTATTTAATGTTACCAAACGTTTTAAATAAAAATATAAGCTGAGTCACTTGTCGGCACTTTGAGTGCAGCACATCAAGCCGTAACTTATATAATCATTGTGTACACATTGAGTAGTGCAGAAAAAATGATGTTTTTACTTACATTGGACATTTAGGAATATGATATCGTCCGACTGCTCTGATCCTACTTCGTTTTTCAACCAACAACTATATTCACCCATATCATCCCTCGAAATGTTGTAGATTATCAATGGTGGGTTTTCGATCGTGCCTCCACTATACTTGGTTTTATCTGATAGAGTTAAGTTTTTACCATCCTTAGACCTTAAAAGTAAAATTATAGAATACATTTTGTTCCATAAATCTTTATCGGATTTCTTATGTATTTGACTCATAATACTTTTACAAAGAAGCTCTATAAATAAATTAGTGCCAACCACTACTCACTGTACCTGTTTTAAAACTGTTAAAATTAAAACTCACCATAGTGCTCCTTTTAGTTCCTGAGGATTAGCTTTGTAGCTGCAGATAAGCAGAGTTTCTTTGGTTGGAACAAGAGCTGTGCTTTCATTGACAGTTATGTTTTTTGGTCTTACAGATATTACAGGTGGATCTTAAAGTAGAAAATTAATTATTTTTATATTCTTTTGATTCTGTTATAAAATATTAAAAAAAAACTTTGGACAATTTTTTTAATGCTAGACAGCGTTATTTAGAAAGTTTTGAAATAGCTATTTTTAACACATGACACATGTAGGTCGTATATCGTAATTCTAAAATAGTAATTATACAATACATATACTATACATATACTTACATCTCACTTCTAGAATTAAAACCTTATGCATCTCCGGTTCGAAGTGGTGTTTGGTGACGTTATTCTCGGCATAACAGTGTATTTTTATGCCGTTTTCGTAATGACTAGCTTGAAAAATCAACTGGCTTTTCGTCGTAAATGTTCCATCTCTCTGCAAAAAGGAAAAATTTATACAGTCTATTGTTTTGTCAAAGAGTATAGCTCTATTAAAATAAAATAAAAACTAGCTATTTTTAAACAACATAAATAACAAGCAAAATAGCGGGTTTCAAGGAAAGTCTTGCACGTAAATAAATTAGGACAATGGAAGTCTAGAAAATATTTTTAACTTATTTAGTGGTCTAATTATGGGGAACAGTTTTAAATTCCTTTTAAGGGATAGGTTGCACACGAGCAGTATTCCAGCTCTCCGTAAAAATGCACGTGTTATAAGAAATTCGAAACAAGTAAGATAAGATGGCAGTAAGCCTAAGAACATATTTTTTTTAACAATTGCTCGTATTAGGGTATCCACAGCCGCTTACGCATCTGCAATAAATATATGCGGAGTTTTATTCTGATGCGGATGCCGCACAAGTTGCTCAACAAAAAAGAAATCAGGTGGGGCCGGCGAATGGCGTCCACACGTGATCATTGAGCAATAGAAGCGAAGATTCCGTTCGGTGACAAGTTTCGACTTGAGACGCGTTTGTTATTGTTTATTATTTGTTTAGGGTAAATTAATCATTTCATGTTTAGTTCCGCTAAACATATCAACTCTATAAACATGTCGGTTATTAAGTGTTCCTAGGAAACAATTGTTCAGTAGCGCGGGTTTAGTTTACAAACCTCTGCGTAACAGACTTGACCCCGTAAAGGGAGCAATATTGCTTTTTATTAAATAAATTGCTTCAATTTTTAACTTCCACAACAAGTAATTAGATAGGTAATAGAATTATTAAATAAATACCATTCTTGCTATTTTACTCCTGCGCTTATATAGTTTCTTGTAATAAAAACAAGATCCGCATCCGCGTATGTGGGCCTTCAAAAATCCACATCGTCATCCGCGGATGTGAAAAAATCTGCATCCGCAAAATTCCTGGCTGGTATACCATTCAGCAGAAATGATTTCTTACAGTAATCTTTTTCTTTTAAAAATTATCGCTTATTTTTTATCATTCTCATAAAGGTAGCGATGTTGAAGACAAATAGTACACTGAGACCTTTTAGTCTAGTAGTTAGTTTTCTCTACTGTGTTAACGTTGTTAAATTAAGTATTTAGGTATGGCGTTTCAATTAAATATCTGAAAGCAAACCCTTCTCTTGCAGCATCAGAACCCACTAGAGTTTCAACCACTGGAGTAAGAAATTGAAATTCAACACTAACCCCGTCTTCAAATTTTTTATCCTTGGCACTGCATCTTTTACTCTTAAAGCAAATAAACTCTCAAGAAGTCAAGTTCTTTTTACTTGTATGATATATTAAAGAGTTTTCTATTTGGCGGCAATCATCGGCTGGAATTGATTTTTTATCATCATCCTTCTCCTTTAGCAAACATTGGAGAGGTGATTGGAAACATTTTAAAAGTTATCTGTTTTCGTGAAACAGTTTCGCAGCTTTTTGTTCAACCAAGGCTTGACAAAACATACTTTTTTTGCAAAGTATTGGCAGGGAGCGGAGTGTATGGTGGGGATAGCTGAATTGATTTTAGCGCTCGCTGTGATCAAATTTTTGTTAAATGATGCTCGATTTAAATATAAACAATGAAATAAAAATATTAAAAATGGCGCATAATAGTTGTTGTGTAGTTAAATGTAAGAATACTGGCAGAAATAGTAACTGCAAATTTTATACATTTCCACTAGTTGGAAATTGGAAAAAAGGAAGAAAATGGATAAATGCAGGCAGACAAAAGGTGTTAAATTCAAATTTCCCGCTTGGCCGAATGATTTTCGGGTTTCGGGCTTAGCCGGACAACTTTCGAATTTGACTTAACCAGAAGAAAAACTTACTCATTTCTTGACGTGTACCGTTTATTCTTGTCTTTTTCTAAAGTTTTTTTAGTAATTTGCGACTTTAAAACAGAAAAAGGTTCTTTTTAATAAACTAAGTAATCAAAGAGCGTCTGCAGAACTGACTTTAGTATCTGTGTAGTCCTTTGTGATTGTGAATAGAGAAAAGGGAATTGGAAAAGCCCTCCACTCGTAAGTTTGTAAGGTAAGTTTTTACTTACCGAGCCAATTGGCGATTTTTGTCAAAGCCCGCTAGTTTTTGAGCTATAACGCCCCACTAACGTAACCTCAAAATTGCAAAAACATTTCTAAAATTTCGCCGATTTGCACCTACGGGTTTAACTAGAAGTTATTCTGACATTTGTAATGGTATCCAACAGTAATTTACAGTACTGACCAGATTTATACAGGGTGATCCAAAGCACTTTGAGAAACTTCAGGAGGTGTGGGCGTCATTTACACGTCTTTTTTTTTTGAAGATTCATAACTTTTTTAAGGGTACTTTTAGCACATTTTTCATAAAAAAAATCGATTTCTACGTCATATCTACTTAAAAAGAGTCACCTTTATTAAATTTTTTAATTAATTTTCTAGATATTTAAATTTATAATTTTCAAGTCGTTTATAATTAACGCATGTTGAAGTTATTACCATTATTTTACATTTTTCACAAGATGGCTTAGGAAATGAATTTGACGATTAAGTAAGTAGTTATGGTAATTACTTATTATGTGACAGGTAGAAATGTTTCTCATTAGTTGTTTGGCTTTATCATTGAGTTGTTAAAACTTTAACACCCTGTATTTTGGAGAAGAAGCGTTTCCGGACAAGTGTTTATTTGGACAATTCATACTAGAGTATTGTGAAGAATCACCTTCTGAAGTTTGTCAAAGTGCTTTTGAATCACCCTATATATACCTATTTACGAAAAATAAATACATTTTATAAATAATTTTACACCTCTTCCACGGCTTTCAAGCATAATTTTACGCAGCCGTCAGATGTCGTTCTCGTCGCCCACCGTGCCAATAGTAAAAAAGGACAAAATGTAGTGGTCTCTAGATGCTTTCCTTCGTATCACTTTTCTTCAATTGATATAACGGTCAAATTTCTTTATAAATTCTAGAGATACACCAGGATTTTTGACACGTCGATAATACAGGAAATCACATGCTCTAGTAGAACCACTTTACTAACTCTTTTAGTAATACCCATCTTGGGAGGTCTTACTACACACAACATCAAAAGTCTTGGACCCCTCGTATATAATATATTTGCTGTATGTTTATTTTTGTTGCTAGACAAAAAAGATGAGGTATTTGGTAAATAAACAAGATCAAAAATATTGGCAAATAAAATATTTTTGATTTTTTATAAATTTTTAAAACATATTGGTCAGTTTTATTAAATATTTAGCCAAGTAAATTTCATAATTTTTTTTTTCAAAATAATGCCAGGACGTGAAATTAATGGTTTTGATAGGGCAAGAATTGTTGCTCTGCATGATGCTGGACATTCCAATCATCATATAAACAGGATGTTAAACATTCCAAGATCGTCAATTGTGCGAATAGTTCAAAGGTACCAAGAATTTGGGACAGTTGAAAGAAGACCACGTAGTGGTCGACCTCGAATAACACATGAACGGTAAGATCGATATTTGGTTCAATATGCCCATAGACATCGAACAGCTTCAGCTCCAGCCCTTAGAGCTCACTTTCAAGGTACGTTTCCCCGTATTATATAATGATAATAATAATAATAATAAATTATTTTTTATTCCAAAAAAAAACACATATACAATTTACAATAAAAAAAAATTGTTTGGAATAAAGGGCTACATCAGCTTGCCCCATATAGAAGCAGCTGCTAGAGCCCAAAAAACATATAAATATATAACTTTTTTATTAAATGGTAAAAAAACTTAAAAAAGAGTGGTAAATAGAAAAGAGATAGAAAGACAGAGATAAAGAAAGAGAAGTGAAAGGATAGACAAAGAGAAAGAAGAAGAATTAAGAGGAAAAGGAGGATGGGGGAGGTTAATACGGGTGTAATGTATTCTAATTTGTCAGCAAAGTGGATCGCATTTTTTCTTAAACGAGGCTACTGACGAGGAAAATTCCATAACCTTAAATTTATTTATTAGCAAAGCAATTTGGTAGGAGAATGATTTTTTAAATGTTTCTCTATTATGTGATGGTATTGTAATTTAAAATTTTAAACCCACGAATATTCAAATTATGAATATCAGTCCTATATTTTATTTTTTGACACAAGTAAGGAGGGCATTTAAATTTTTTAAAAATTTTTTAAAAAAAAAAAACTAAGGAATGCAAGGTACGCCGCCGCTCCATGTTAAGCCCCCCAATTCGGGTAATTTGTGTGAAATTCTTTGCCTACTCTGATTCCAAAATCAGTCTGGGCAAAATTTTGAGCTCTCTAATTCTTTTTATATCCAGACTATCAAAAAAGGACCGTACAAATGATCAGCAAAATTAAAATGGGATAATACCAGCGCTTCACAACATGGCTTTAGTTTTTTTTTGAAGATAAAATCTATGCAAATAAATTATTTTTAACATTGAATATGCCCTTCTTAAACACAAAGTAGTATGTTATTAAATTTTAATTTGTTATCTATAGTTAGGCCAAAAGTTTTTTACAGGGTTTTAAACGGAATTATATTGTCACCTATTTTTAAAGTTTAATAGTTTCCTGCAATTGGTTTCTGCAGCTATCTTTGCAAAAAGTATAGCGGTTGATTTAGTTGGTTTTTTTAACAAATGATCCTCCGAGCGCCCAGAAGTCTATCTAAGTCAATGTTTATTTGATTGGTCATAATTTCGGCAAGACTTGGCTTAAATGAAGCATATATTTGAGTATCATCTGCATAAAGATGATTTTTTACAGTGTTTAAGAGATTTTACTAAGTTGGAAGTATAAATATTAAATAAAAGTGGACCAAGTATACTGCCCTGAGGTACCCCCGATTTGACAGCTAATAATTCAGACACGTTACCGTCAAGACAAACCCGCTGTTCTCTATCCGATAAAAACGAAGAAATTAATGCAGTTGCAGACTGCTCAAAACCAATGTACTTTAAAATAGATACCATAACGTTGTGGTCAATCATATCAAATGCCTTGGTGTAATCTAATAGCACCAAAACAGTTACCTCGCCCACATCTAATACAGTAACTACATCATCCATAATATCAGAAAGTGCAGTGGAGCAACCATACCCCTCTAAAACCTGATTGTTTAGGCGGAATAACGTGAAATCCATAAACATAACAGAAGTCTTAACTCTATAACTTTCTCCAATATTTTGGAAAAGGTTGGCAAAATTGATATTGAACGCAGCTGGTTAAATTCTGTAGGGTTATTCACTTTAGCCAATGGTAAAACATTGGCAAGTTTCCAGTTTTTGGGAAAGTAAGAGTTCATAAGACAACTATTAATAATATGAGTTATATATGGAATTAAGAAAGGACAGCATAAAGAGATTAGGGTAATGTTTAAGTTATCAGCCCCAAAAGCCTTGGACTTATTATTAAGAATAATCTTATAGATTAGTTCTTCATTAATTTGGGAAAATGAAAAAGTTTCGTTGAACAATAAATTATTCTCATAAAAATCTAACAAATTTTGCTTAGGTTTATTATTATTTTGTGCTATTTGAGAAAAAAATATATTTAGTTCATTGACATTTTTTAGGCCGACCGGAATTTTCTTATTTTTATTTTTAAGTATGTTTAATTTTTTTAATTCAGCCCATTTCTCTCTAGGGGTACAGTTTTAAAATTTTTGATTTAAATATGCCCTTTTTTCAGCCCTTATAGCATTTGTTGTAACATTCCTTAACTGTTTATAGTAATTCCAATGGACAGGATCGCGGGTGACTCTGAAACGATTAAGCGCCTGGTTTCGAAGATTTTTCATAAATTTAATATTATTCGTTATCCATGGACTGTATGGTCTTTTCCGACAATTTTTAACTCTTAATGGCGCATGATTGTCAAAAATATTGAGTATATTATCAGTCAAAAAAGCAGCCTTTTCATCAATATTTTCTATTTGATAAATTGAATCCCAAGAAGCACCTTCAAGATCAGCCTGAAATTGAGCCATGTTTATGCGATCCAGTGCTCTAAATTTGTACGAAGTATTGAGCGGCTCATCAGGCCTAAGTTTTAATTTTATATACACAAGAAAATGATCCGAGATGTTAATATCTCGAATACCACTCTCCCGTACAATATTCGTATCGCAACAAACCAAGTCAATCAGGGAACAGGTTCGTCCTCTATAGTTAGAAGAAGACTGCATCTGGCAAATCTTTGTGGAAGAAGGCCTTTAAGGGTACCTACTCTACTTCCACGACACCGAGCTGCCCGCTTACATTGGGCGCGAGAACATAGGGAATGGCTTTTGCGGCAGTGGCAATGGGTCTTATTTACAGATGAAACCAGAATTGGACTACAGAGTGATGACAACAGGCAAAGAGTCTGGCGAGAGCCAGGTCGTCAAGGGACACTAAATGTTCCTCGAGAGGTTGCTCCCTATGAGGGAGGGACAGTAATGTTTTGGGGGGAATCATGTTCAATCGCCGAACGCCATTTATTGCTATACCTCAGAATATGACAAGTCGAGTTTATATTGAAAGTGTTATCAGGCCCATTATTTATCCATTACGCAATATTTTGGGCGAGAATTTCATCTTCATGGACTCATCGCGGAAGAACGGTTCATGAGGCACTTAAACAAGGACATATCAGCCGACTAGATTGGCCAGCTAACTCGCCGGATATGAATCCGATTAAAAACATGTGGGATTTTGTCTCAAGAGCGGTTTACAACCGCATTAACTCACCCCAAAATGCGGAAGAGTTAGTTGCAGCGGCAGAAGAGGAATGGAACAATATTCCTCAAGAAACGATCAACCGCTTGATTGTTTCAATGCATACTCATGTCAATATGCTACTGAGAAACAGAGGAGGTCATACTGACTATTGATTGATGTTCATCTTGGACAAAAAAAATGTTTAGTCAATTTTTTTTGTAATGAATTTACTTAAGAAATGCAATTTCTTATGTTGTTTAAAAAATTGTTGAAATTTTTAAACAGTATTGTTATTGGAAAAAATAACTTCACAAATAAACATACTTTAAAAAACATTTACTATTTTATTTAAAAAGGAAATAAATTACAGAATACCGGTGGGGTCCAAGACTTTGATGTTGTGTGTATGATAATCGTAACAAGAAAGGGACACTAATCAGTTCCAAAGCGATCAATTATCACCGAGACTTTCCAGGTTTTCTTTGTCTTTGTTCTTCCCAACAAAAGGCCGGAATTAGTCCAAAAATAAGAAACGGAAAAGGCTGAAAACGCTTCGCCTGCGGCACGCAATTTTACATACGAAAAGCGCCGCCGTTTCCTCTAATTTATTAGACTTGTAGCAGTGTTTAACCCTTGGGCCGTATGTCTCCGTCCCTTTACATCTTATTAAGTTCTCCATCTTTTACTCCCGTATAAAATGTCGCTGGCAACGCAGCGTCAAAGAGAGGAAATTAATAGCGAGACTCGGGAGTTTTGTCGGAATTACAAGTGGACCGCAATTTATTCGGAAAATGTTTATTTCGCAACTTTTCTTTTTTTATCGTACGTATAAAGAAATCCCCGAAATCCGTCTTCTGAACCTTTTTCATTGTGGAACGCTAGAAGAATTTCGGGCTTTTATTAAAATGGAAAAACACTTATATATGAGGATTTAAAAGTTTTGGTCTTTAAAATGGCGGTATTTGGCAATATACTGCTGATATGGTATGCGGATTAACCCTAGAATACGGGTCATTCGTATTTTTTACAACGCTTAAACGATTTCGTGATTTTTCGCCTAGTTTCGGTAAATGCATCGAGTTGCCCATCCTAATACCTTCAAGTCTAGTGTTCAGTTAGACAGTGTGATATGCGGTCGTTCTGAATTTAGCCTCTAAAGCGCTTTTTTTGGACTTTTGTCGTAAATTTTACGAAAGTCCCGTATTTACGTTATTTATTGAAATTAAAGTGTTATATAATTTTTTGTTGGCTTCGAGACTTCTAGATATATAAGTTTAAGGTAAGACATTTCTTCATCTTATTCTTTTATATATATGTTTGATAAATTATTTTTTACTGAGATGTCAATAAGAAGTTTTTAACCGAAAAAGAACTGCAGAAGGAAGCTGCACGTATTATAAATGGGGAAGAATGTGATCCAGAGCTCTTTGAAGATAGTGGTAGTGATTTGGAAGAGGACTTCTTGGAAGTTGAATCGATTGGCTCCAATACCGACTTTGATAAAGATAATAATTCAGATGCTTTTCCCATTCAGAAAAGCAATAGTACAGTTCAAACTGAAGAAGTAGTGGTAATAAATTTAGATGAGGACGATATTCCTTTATCACAAATTCGTACACGTTCAAAATATATAATTACTTTTGACAAGAAAAGCCTGAGAGGCAAACACAGCCATAAGTGGTCAACAGAGTTACCGCAGAAATCCAAAAGAACAGCTGCTAGGAATATTATTCATTTTATATCGGGCCCTAAAGGGGCAGCAAAAGACTGTTCCACCCTGGATAATTATTTTTTGCATTCCCTTTCTGACAATATATTTGATATTATTCTGTAACACACAAATGCAGAAATTGGCATACAGGCACAAAAATACGCTGTTTGGTATTTTTAATCCTTTCTGGCGCAAAAAAGGATAATCATTTGTCAGTAAGGCTTATGTTTGATTGCACTGTTTCAGGTACCTTTTATAGATCATGTATGAATTATGATCGTTTTTCGGTCCTGCTGAACTGTTTTAGATTTGATGCAAAGGAAACAAGACAAGATAGGAGGGTAAATGATCCTTTTATACACATTCGAGAGATTTAGGACATTTTTATTGAAACCTGTAGGACATCATATAGTCCATCCCCATACGTTACAATTGATGAACAACTTCTGGCATTCCGAGAATTTGAATTTGAATTTTCAATCATATGCAGGGTGTTCCATTTAAAATAACGAAGTTGATAGTGATTTGTTAATTTTCCGATCATCATACACCATAAAATTCTTCATGAAAAATCCTCCAACTTTCATATAAACTATTTTTTTTTTATCTATAAAAATAAAGATTTTAAATGGGTGCCCAATTATACGGGAAAACCCTGTACCTTCCAGGATTTCTCGGTTGCACACATACCTTTCTCTTTGATACCGTTGTGAAAATCTTTCACGGTAAATTTGAGCTGCTAGATTGGCATTCTGGTTTGTCTCGCCGTAAATAAATAACATATCGGCCTATTCCCGATTGCACAATGCACAACTTACTCGAAATTCACCTGGTAGCGCTGTTGCCAATTGTTTCTAAATTTTTAACTAGGGGAAAATATTTTTTATTTGTAGACTAAAACATCTAAAACTTAGTTTATTTTATTAGCAAATAAATCTATCGATGAGCAAGTAAGACGAAAGTTGCCAATTGTTAAGCGTTTCAGAAATAATTGCCACCAAAGTTTGTAACTTTGATTTCGTTTAGACAAAAATCTGTCAAGTTTTCGACACATATGTCATATAAACCTGTTGACTTGAGCGCCATACTTTTACACCTTGTATAAAAGTATAAATTTAACTGTTATATTTTTTTCTGCAAACCTACGAAAAAAAATTAAGCATCCTACAGTATGCTCTAAAATAAAAACAAAACATCCCTTCGCGATTACCGTTAACATCAGCTTCGCTAGTTTTTAAAAACTCGGTTTTAGGATTAAAAGTAAAATGAAAAGTGCGGTTTAAATGTCGTATATTTCAAATGGCACTTGAACGTTTTCAACGTAAAAAGGACGTCGGCATTACTCTCGTCTTAACATGTTGAATTACTTCATTTTTCTATAGAAAGTAATTAAAATTGAAGTGTGTTTACGAAATTAACAGTTCACAGTTAAAGGGTTTTAAATGAAAGGTAGATATGGAGTCAATGTACTTTTTTATTGCGATGATGAAGCTTTTTGTGCGCATTTATGAAAAAGTTTAACTCGAAAACATTACCGAGAAAAATATTTCCAGTAATAATTTACAGAATCGACCGATATTTGACGAAAGTCCATCTTAATCACACTTTACGAAAAAGAAAAAAACAATTACTGTTTCTTTTGCTAATTTAATTAAAAACTGTATACATAAATTATGCAGACATGTTTTGCTACACTGTAGCATATATTAATGGAAATGACAATCTAACGGCCGGGTGATGATCGCGTTGTTTAATTTAGCAATGGACTTAGCAATTGTTAGAAGTTAACAACGGTTTAGAATGTTTAACAAAATGTCAGATTTTGACAGGTTGCCTACTAAAATCATTGAATAACACTGACAATGACGTTTTGTTAAACATTCTATACCGTTGTTAACTTTTAACAATTGCTAAGTCCATTGCTAAATTTAACAACGCGATAAGTTTAACTTGGCATTTCATATTACATTAAACTAATAATGAGAAAAAACCCTAAATACATTAGTGTCATAAAATAATAGTATATTACGTTTCAAGTACAGAAAGTTGGAATTTTACTCAACAATTATGCTACGTTTAAATCCGAGCAAACCGAGTCAAGTAAAATCACTTTTCTGACGAGATGCGTATACCATTTCTTTGCATTTTGTAAATAATTGCCTATTTTGCATTTCATATTAAAGAAATTTATAATATTAGTAGTCTGTCGTCTCATTAAGTTCGCAATCTAAACCTAAACAGGATGTCGTTTTTTGTAATTAACAACGGTTGACAGCATCCAAATAAACTCATCTTTAAAGAGCGACTTTTTTTTAATAATAATTTTTGAAATGGCTGATAAAAACGACTTGAAAGATATCTTAAATGCAGCCTAGAAAGCTTCTTCCAGTTTACTTTCGGTGAAATCTAAAGAAAGGTATGAAAAAGGAGGTTTAAAGAAATTGGCAAACACTTAATGCTGGCCTATTTTTACTAAAAGGTAGGCTATTTTAAGTGGTTAAAGTATTGTACATAGGTAATAATTTTGTTATTTGTTTTAGCCAAAAGTCCTTAAAGCTTCTAGTTTATGGGCTACATACTCTATGATCAAAAACACGATACAAATCAATAAAAATACGGATATTTTACAATATAAAAAGATAATGGCTTACTTAAAACGCCAAAATGACAAATATGAACATAAGAAATCAAAAGTTTTGACAATGGAAAACGTCATAACGTTTCGAAATGAAGCTCCAGAAGACACGTTTCTGTTAATGAAAGTGGTATTAATTTTGGGGCTAAATGGTGCGTGTCGGCGTCCGGAGTTCTGTAGTTTAACAACTAAAGGTTCTCGCCCACTAGAGCGACGCGGCGTGACGCGACGCGATTAAATGCATCAGGGATACTTTACATGTAATCAAACTGAAGTCCACCCATCTAGGCGACGCGACGCGGCGTGATGCGAAAGCGAAGCGACGCGACACCTCGAGACAAGTCGGGAGAGCAAGCAAGTGACAATGTCGCGTGTCATTCAGTTCCTCGGCCTCCTTCGGGTATCATCGTGAAGAATCTCACATGTTGCTCTGTTCTATTATCACTGCATTTGGTTATTTGTTGTTATAATTTTTTTTGAGGTTCTATAGACGTTTATATTAAACTAAGAAGTTCTTTTCTTCCTCTTCCATAGCAGCAATTACTCTAAACACAAAAATATCTGCCTCCGATGAGCTCTCCATGACCACTTGCAATCGACTGCCACATTTTAGAAGATTTCGCGTCTCGTCACCCAGTGGGCGGACAACCCTGTGCAACGTGTCGCGTCGCATCGCGTCGCGTCGCGTCGCCTATCGCTAGTGGGCGAGCACCTTAAAGATGTAGAAGATTCCGGAATAATGTTAGTTGTAACGTTACGCGATACAAAAAAAAAACGTGTATTTACCGTCGGCTTAGACTGCAATGGGTATAAAATCTACCACAAGTACTTATCATTAAGACCCAAAACAGTAAGCCATAATGGTTTTTTCTTGTTTTATCCTTATGGAAAACGTAAAGTACAGCCAGTTAGCATTCATTCTTTTGCAAAAATTCCATAAAAAATTGCGAAATATTTAAAACTTTCCCGATGCTTTAAGTTACACCGGTCATTGTTTAAGAAGAACATCTGCCACTTTTCTTGCGGACAGTGATGAATATCCACAAACGTAATTGAAGGAAACATGGAAGAAAGTATTGGCAATAAAATAAAAAACTCTAAAAGGATATTTAACAATGTCTAAATGGAACTAACCCAAGAACTTCGTGTAGGAATTGTGGGAAAAGAAAAAAATGTTTAACAACAATTGGTTGATACTGCGAACTTACACAATTGTTCTTTTGATATTTATAGTCACACTGTTTAAAATAAACGTATTTAACAATGGTGAACTATTGGTTTCGAACTAATCATTTAGAATATTGCCTGTGTTTTTATTTCTAATAATTTCTAGATATTTAGATAATGAGAGTTTTTTTACTTTGTTGGATGTATGTAAAATTTTAAAATTGTCATTAAACTGGTTACTACTCTCTGTAATATGGTTCGCGTAAGCTAAACGACCTGATCTTTAAAAAAAATCTCTCCTATGATCTGCTGAAAAAACAAGATTGGGTTCTAATTATATGGTAAACTCTCATTTTGGTTAAACCTAAATTTAATTGATCCACAAATTAAATTGGTGTGAGCACTTGTGTATTAAGAAAAATAAGTCCTCGATTTGGTTCATGGACCCAATTGATTCTGGTGGTGTAAACTAGGCTTATGTCCACCCTTTAATGAGCAAAATTAAGACATTGTTTTCCGTGATTTGACATACATTTTTCTAAGAATGCGTCTTGCCATAGAGGACCATTCCAACACGCTGCCGGGACCGTTTCTCCTTAGCCCTACTCTGTGAACAAGGACAATGTGGCACGCAATTTAACATGCGAGATGCATAGCTCTTTCCTTTAATTTGTTGGAGTTGTAGCATTGTTTAATCCTGCTGCCGTATGTCACCGTCTCCTTACATCTTATTAAGTTCTCTATCTTTCTGGATAAAACGTCTCTTGTAACACTGCGTCAAACAAAGAAAATTAATAGAGAGTAGGGTAGAAATTACCCGAAAACCGCAATTTATTTTTTAAATGTTTATTTTGCAACGTTTCTTCTTTTTATTAAAAAAAATATTTGAAACATACTATAGAATTTGTTTTTCATAATTATTTGCAGGATTTTTGTTTGTTTTTAACATGTAATATTTAATGTGAGTCTCTAGCTTGAAACGAATTCAATAAATCAAAAACCAGATTTTTTTTTAAAAGAACCGTCAATTTGTATATTTAGTCGCTTTTTTAACTATGAACCAAATATTAATAGTTTGTCCCAATATCCATGATTTTATTTAATCGAAATATATTTTTTTAAATTATTTTTAAAGCGCATAAATATATATATATATATATATATATATATATATATATATATATATATATATATATATATATATATATATATATATATATATATATATATATATATATTTTTAAAATTTAAAAGGGGGGAAAACTAAGGGGAATTTTTAATTAAAAAAATTTAAAATAAAAAGTTTAAAAATTTTTTTTTTTTTTTTTTTAAAATTTTTTAAAAAGAAAAAGGTTTTTTAAAAAATTTTAAATTTTTATTAAATTTAAGACTAGTACAGAATGGAGTTTTTTTAATTTAATAATAATTAAAAAATTTTTAAAAAAATTATATTGAAAAAAACTTAATATTTTTTTCGAAAACTTTTACCTTTCCCCAAACTTTAAAAAACTGTTACCAACTTCTTAATAATCTTTAATTACCCGAAGAAGAAAAAAAGAAATTAAATAATTTTCCTTACCCCCGGGGAAAACCAAAATTATTACCTTTGTTGTTTAACTGGTCGAAGCTTCCTCCTCTTATTTTATATATATATATATATATATATATATATATAATACGGGGGGTTTCTTAAGGTTGTCAAAATTTAAACTTTCCGGTTCGATTTTGCGAAAAGTTCATATAAACGGGGCCCCCGTTTTTTCGGGGGTTTTGTTTTAAGGTTTTTTTTTTTTTTTTTTAACCAAAAACCTAGCGGGATTTTTCGGGGGTTTTTTCCGGAAATTTTTCGTCCCCCTATAAGGGGCCGGCCCCTCACTTTTTTTAAGGTAATTTTTTAAACTTAAAATTGACCGTTTAAAGAAAAATTCCCATCGCATAAAAATATACTTTTTTGCCTAAAGGGTTCTCGAGATAAACCCCTTTGGTTCCCTTTTTTTTTGAAAACGGGAATTTTTAAACGCAAATTTAAAACACGAGATCAAAGGTCTTTTAGGGCACAAAAAGGAAAAATCCAACCCCTAAAATCACCCTCAAAAGGCCCCAATTCCCCAGTGACTTTTGAGGGTGATTTTGGGGGTTGGAAAACGTTTTCGGTTTTTCCCCCAAAAATTTTGATCCCCCGTTAAGAACAAACGGAAAAATTGGCCAAAATTCATTTTCCATAAAAAAATTGTGGGGCCTTTTAAAAAGTGTTTATCTCGAGAACTACCCCAGAAATTTAAAAAAATATACAAACAGATGGGTTTTTAGTAACTTATTTTTTAAAAACAGGTAATATTCAAGATTAAAAAAATTAAAACTAAAACAATGAAAACTGGCGCCCCTTGCCTAAAAAGGGCAAAAAACCCCCGCCCCCCAAAAAGCCCGGTTTTGGTTAAAAAAAATTAAGAAAAAAACAAAAAAACAACCCCTTTTTTAACAAATTTTGGAATTTTATGAATTTTTTTGACTTAAAACGACCCGGAAACCTCCTTCAAAAAATACCATTAAGTAACACCCTGTTTATATATATATATATATATATATATATATATATATATATATATATATATATATATATATATATATATATATATATATATATATATATATATATATATATATATAAAAAATTTTTAAAAAATTTTTTAATATTTAAAAATTTGGATAAGGGTGTTTTATCGTCGCGAATCGATGCCGCATGTCCAAATTTTGAAATTAAAAAAAAACTCTAATCACCCTATAAAATATTAATATTGCTTTTATTTTCGTATAAGAATAAACATCTTTTTGATAAAGAAGAAAAAAATAAAACTATGATAATAATAAAGAATAATAATTAATTATATATTATGGAAAAAAGACAATAAAATTTTTCTATGCAATATATTGATTCTAAATTATTTTCAAATTATTCAGATAATATATAAGAAGAATAAGCCTATCCTAACATTTAGTTTTTGACGGACCATTTAAATTGATAAAAACTGCCTATAATTTTAATATTAACAGGTAAATTTTATTAAACATGTTTGTTTTTTTTTTAAATATTAAACTAATATTTTTTATATACCAAAGATAAATATAGAGAAAAACCTTTTAAATTTTTTAAACATAAATAATGCCTTTGGACTTAGTTTGGCAAATATAACGAACTGCTCTTTTTTGCAAAAAACACTAATATTTTAGCTACGATCAAATTTCCGGAAAAAAACAAAGACCTTTTTTTTTTATCGATTCAATTAAAACAAAATAAATATTTTTAAAAAATGGAAAATTGTTTAATTCATGAAAACTCTTATAGCATAACAATCAATCGGGTTCTACATACAGTTTCCCAAATTGGTGGGGAATGTAGGGGGAACTTGGAAACCACGATAAAAAGAAAATCGGTTAAATGGGGAAAGTTTTGGACAATTATTTAGTAAGCTAATCCGTTTATACATGGTTTTATCTATTTGGTTTTGAGAAATTTTGAAAAAACCAGAAACATGCATTTCGAAAATCGGCCATATTTTTTTTAGTGAAAATTTTTCTATTTAAAAACTTTTCATAGCAACTTTTTTCGTAGAATATGACAGTAGTCAATTTTATTTTCTACGTTTCGGGTTTTTAGAATATCATCAACTTTATTTTTTTCATATGGACGCCATATTGGATTTTTACGCAGCCATATAGTGCTTTTTATTCTGATTTCAACAATGTATAACATGTTATAATTTAAGAGTTTATAACCTCATTTATTTCAAAAAACAAATATTTTCTCAGTTGGCCTTGATTCCGGCGAACGTCATTTTTTTTTTAACAATAAAATGTTAGTAATTGGCAAAATAGATAAGCTGAACAGATATTTTACAGATATGGGTTTCGCGAACATAGCTATAACATTAATACCGTGTTACAACAAAACTACACGTAACAAGTTAATTGAAACAAGTGAAAACAAAAACAATGAAAAGTAGCTAAACTAATATTCCTACCAATTCCTACTTAAATGAAGATGTAAAATAACGACCTAAAATTCAAAATGTTGTCCATATTTCTCAACATATTAACGATATTTTTTAAAATAGTCCTAACTACCCTATAAATGGTTGACTTAGGTATGTGGAATTCTCTATCAACATCCCTGGCTGAGGATGTTAGATTTTCTTTAAAATGTTGGTTAACTGCAGCATCTCGTTGTCGATTTTCTTCAACGTACTTCTTGGGTCGTGGTTTTTTAAAACTTCCGAATTTAAGCAAATTTGTAACCAGTTTTTGAAAGTGTGTTAGTTTAGGATGCTGCCTGTCAGGAAAATTGTCGAAATAAGTTTGCGCAGCTATATTAACATTTCTATTGCTTTAAAAATAACGTTGCAAAATGTTAAGTTTTCTTTAAATAATTAACCATTTTACAAAGTTGAAAAAATTTTAATAACGTACCCGAGCTAACTTGATAATAACGCTAGATGACATTCGCCGGAATCAAGGCCAACTGAGAAAATATTTGTTTTTTGAAGTGGATGAGGTTATAAACTCCTAAACTATAACATGTTATACATTGTTGAAATAGAACTGTGTGGCTGCGAAAAAATCCAATATGGCGCCCATATGAAAAAGTAAAGTTGATGATGATTCATCAACTTTACTTTTTTTGTAACACGGTATTAACGTTCTAGCTATGTTCGCGAACCCATTTCTGTAAAATATCTGTTCAGCTTATCTATTTTGCCAATCACTAATATTTTATTGTTTACAAAAAAAAATGACGTTCGCCGGAATCAAGGCCAACTGAGAAAATATTTGTTTTTTAAAATAAATGAGGTTATAAACTCTTAAATTATAACATATTATACATTGTTGAAATCAGAATAAAAAGCAATATTTGGCTGCGTAAAAATCCAATATGGCGTCCATATGAAAAAATAAAGTTGATGATGATTCTAAAAACCCGAAACCTAGAAAATAAAAATTGACTACTCGGTCATATTCTGCAAAAAAAGTTGCTTTGAAGAAGTTTTTACAGATTTGAAAAATTTTCATTTATAAAAAAAATATGGCCGATTTTCGAAAATGCATGTTTCAGGTTTTTTCAAAATTTCTCAAAAACCTGAATAGATAAAACCATGTAGTAAAAGGGTTTAGCTTACTAACAAAATTGTCCAAAACTTTCCCCATTTGACCGATCTTCTATCTATCGTGGTTTCCAAGATCCCCATACATTCCCCACTAATTTGGGACACACTGTATATCTCATCTCACGATTTGTAAAAATAATATTATGAAATGGCGATGGCAGAAGTGTACAGAATTAAAGGGTTAACACATAAAAAAATAGTGTAAAAATGCAGCCAAATAAACAAATTAACATCTAATTGGTTGTGGTTTACTGTATAATTGTTATACAGGGTTTTTTTAAAGTACTATACAGAATGTCGAAAAATGAACCACCAAATTTCGGGAGGTGGTTTCTTATTGAGATATAAAGGGAAAAGTGTTTTATAAATATAAGTCCGAAAATAGTTTTTAAGATTCAGTATTAAACACAAAAAAGTG
Source organism: Listronotus oregonensis (assembly GCA_019359885.1). Lineage (NCBI taxonomy): Eukaryota > Metazoa > Arthropoda > Insecta > Coleoptera > Curculionidae > Listronotus > Listronotus oregonensis. The sequence goes on along the minus strand of JAHBCN010005073.1, from coordinate 88,662 downwards.
TTTTTTTTTGTAATTATTCTAAATATCCTGTAGCAGATTTTTTTTTTAATTTGTCAGTGTTATTTAGATTATTAAGGGCCCAATTTACGCCTAATTTAATGAAAATTATGAAGTTCAGTGACGTCTTAGGGGACACCTTTTTGTAAATAATTGTAAAGAAAACGTGGGCCACTGACATTTTTGCAATTTTTATAATTTTTTTTTTAAATAAACAACTTTTTTGTCTTATGATATTTTTTCGCATCTTGCTTCTCTTAAAAAAAAAAAAACCAACTCAATGCAAGTCTCTAGACCCCCTAAAAAAATAAGAATTCAATTTTAATTTGCAAATAGAGGTAATTATTAATGCGGTCCAGATATTTGCAATGAATCGGTTTTAATTTTTTTTCTTGAAAACAGAGCAGGATGAAAAAAAATCAGGAGACAAAAAGTTGTATTTTTTGTTGCTTAATTTAAAAAAAATGTTAAAATTGCAAAAAATGCAGTGGTATAAATTTTTTCTCAATTATTTTAATTAAATTAGGCTTAAATTAGGCCTTTATTAATAGAAATAACACTGAAAAACTTTAAGAAAATCGGCTACAGGGTATTTAAGATAATTATAAAAAATCTATTTTTCGAAAAAGTTTAAGACCCTGTATTTTTAGAAGCTGTCCATTTTTTTTTATCTTTGTGACAACTCACGAAGGACTTGCATATACATATATACTATATACTAGACATATACATATACATATATACTCCTAAGTACCAGAGTACCGTGAGCGCCGGGTTTTTTCGATGTTTAACCCATCTTTTTTGCCCCAGTTCCGTCAACGCTGCCCAAGCACTGAAACATGCAAATATTGCATTTCACAGCACCTTTTAGACAACGCGGTAGTGCCACCACGGACGTTATTTTAAATAACTACTACCTAAATATGTCTCCCCGGCGGGGCTGGGATTCGAACCCGGATCGCCGGCGCGGCGAGCCGAGGCTCTGACCACTACGCTACCGGAGAGTAACTTATATTTATAGAATTTTTTAAATTTTTTCTAATCACCTCCTGAAATTTGACCGTGCATTTTTTTGAACACCCTGTATAAGAAAACATGCATAAACACATTTTATGATCATGCAAAAAATACATGAAAAAAATTAAGCAACAGCAAAAAAACTTCTTAACCATTTTTAAAAAAGGAATTACTAAGTCACTTTTGTTAATAATTATTTTTAACTTAAAAAATTTAAATCTTAAGCACTATTGAAAATTACTTACGTTGTCATATTTAACTTCGTTTGTCAAACGGGACTGTAACAATAATAAACAATAAATAATTGTGTTGCTATGATATGTACTTGTATACTTGGGGGAGTCAGGGGGATCCAGCCCCCCGTTTTTTAAAATAAAAAAAATATATTTTTAGAAAAATTAAAAAAATTTGTGTTTCTATACCTCTTAGGGTCTGTTTTTTATAAGTGAAATTTAGGCATCTCTTTTGATTAATTTCAAGATATGTTAAAATTCGTTTTATGGGATATCCAAATTGTATGATTTCCGTTTACTTTATTTACATATATATATTTTATATATATATATATATATATATATATATATATATATATATATATATATATATATATATACAGGGTGCCACAGATTCGAGTGCATGCATGGGGATCTCGGAAACCGTAAGAGTTACGAAGTCGGTTAAATTATGGCAAAGTTGCGCATTTAGGTGCCTTACAACATGCCGACTAGAAACTTGTAAAATTCCGATTACTTCCGGAGATATCCGGAAAAAAAACGAAATTTGCTGATTTCGTTTTTATTTTTTTCTGACGTTATTTAAAGAGATATGAAAAAACAAAAGACACTTTCTCATGGCCACTTCTTAAGCTCCACAAAACAGGGTTGAGAGATTTTCTGTACGACGTTTCGTTTTCGTTAGACCATCATCAACTTTATTTTTTTAAATACGGACCTGGGTTATTTATTTAATTTTTTTGAACCTCTTATTATCCCAATTACAGAAATGTATAACACTTAATATTTATTAACAAATATGGAACGCTCCTATAAGAAATTATGTGCGTTCCTTGTGTTACTCATTGTCTCTTATAGAAAATATGTTTATTTAACAGAAAAATCTTAAGTGTTATACATCATTGTAATTGGAATTTTAACTGCTTCAAAAAAATGCAATAAACAATTGAGTGCTGCATTTAAAAAAATAAAGTTGATGATGGTTTAACGAAAACCAAACGTCGTACGGAAAATCTCTCAACGCTGTGTTGTAGACGTTAAAAAGTAGCCAAAAGAAAGTGTCTTTTGTTTTTTCATATCTCTTTAAATAACGTCAGAAAAAATTAAAACGAAATCAGCAAATTTCGGTTTTTTCCGGATACTCCGAAAGTACTAAAATTTTACAACCTTCTACTCGGCATGTTGTTGGCACCTAAATCGCCAACTTTGCCATAATTTAACGACTTCGTATTCTTACGTTTTCGAGATCCCCATGCATGCACTCGGAATCTTGGCACACCTTATATATATATATATATATATATATATATATATATATATATATATATATATATATATATATATATATATATATATATATATATATATATATATATATATATATATATATATATATATATATATATATATATATATATACATTGAATTCAAATTTTATCTTATGTGTAATTCAAAAAAATATTAGTGGAATAAGCTTATTTAAAAAATTATCTTTACCGTCCTAGACGCGAAAGTTTTACTTTCGCAACTAGCAACCAGATTACTTAAAAGTTTCCTTTTTCCTTTTCGTTATCAGGTTAAGAAAATCAACTTTTTTTACGGTAGTAGGAAAAATATTTTTCTCTTATAATCAAGAATATCAATACTGGATATGATACATTGTTATCGACGTTATCAAACTCGGATTTTACTTTTTCTATACATAAAAAAGCTTATTTTTATATAAGGTTTTGATGTATTGTCAGAAAAATGAGATATGAAACAAATGTGTAAATGTGTCTAGACCCGGCTTATTTGATGAGAATATTTCATGATTTATTTGTTTTTTTTTTCTATAGAAAGAATGTAAAAATTTGGTGTCTCTACAGATACAAACAAACATTGTATAAAGTGGAAAAATAATTTTAACATATTCAAAGGCCTTCTTCTGTTAACATCAACGTTATGTTATATTTGAAAATTATAAAAATCCCAAAGGCCATAGAAGATAATATAAAATTGATTTTAATATCAAAATATGTAGTTTAATATGTGGAATCCTGTACTTCAAACACGCTTATCTACAATACCACCACAAAGCAATAATAGCAACTCTAACGTCTGTTTTCGTGTCCCTATGCATCCTTTAATAAACGTAAAAATCGTCATAACATTCAACAAAACATAAGCCTTCTCGGCAATATCGTCCTAAATTGTTTGTCCTTCAGGATAGCCACGAGACACATCATAAAGGACCTTCTTCCTGAAAGGGTCCGCCGTTATGTCGGGATATACGTGTCCACGTACGACACTTTCAAACACTTTTATGTGGCTTTTATGGGCACTGAAACAGTTCTTCCGAATATTTGGCTTATAAAGGCTGTGCTTAAATTAAATTTACTTGAATTCGGGCCGTTTTGGCTGAGGAACAAAGAGCTGCAGTTTTTATCGCGGTAAATACATTAAACTTTTTAGTGTTTATTAAGGGAATAAGTGTGCGGACTTATTACATTTTATAAAATACTTTTAGTATGTTTTGTTGGGGTTTCTTGCCTTAAAGTTTTCTAGAAAATCGGACCGTTTCGGTTGTGGTCCCGGGGTATAGCGAACTGAGCCTGATCAGCCCTATTGACCGCTATGAACTTGCAGATCGCCCAAAACAGAAAAAAGAAAAAACTTTCTTTAAAAAATTAAAAATAATTAATATATAAATATATATATAAAAAAAATTAAAAGAAAAAAAACAAAATAGAAATTTAACTTTAAATTTTTTAAATCGGGAAACGAATTTTTTATTTTGACGTTTTGTCATAAATGACGTATTAGTTTGTTTAATTGGTATATTTATAATTTTTAAAAAGAGAAAAAAGGTTGTGTAATGTGTTTAATAATTTTAAGTGTACCTAAAATTACTTCAGCATCAAGCATAGGTAACCACGTATTATTTAAATTAATGCTGCTACACATATTTGTTTATTTAATAATACAAATTCACTTTTCTTTATTTTTCGGTTTTTTGAACAAGTTTTCTTTGCTAAAATACTAAAAGCATTCCAGTTTATTATGTGGCTGCTATCAAATGTGTGTTGACAGATTTTTGATATGTGGAACTCTGTGTTTTTAATGTATGTTCTATGTTTTTTTATGCGTTTGGTTGATGGTCCGGAAGTTTTACCCATATAAAATTTATTACATTTACAAGATCTTATAAATAACATTTTTTGTGTTTTTGTTTACATTGTATGATTTTGTTTTTTAGCAAGAAAAACTTAGTTAAAAAAAGGTAAAATAAAGAAAGGGTTTAAAAACAAAAAAAGATAAACAATTTTTTTTTAAATAAAATTTTTTTTTTATTTAATTTTTTAAATTAAAAAAATTAAAAAAGTTTTTTTTTTTTTAAAAAAAATAAAAACCCCCTAACCCAATAATTTTAATTTTAAAAATCAAAATAAAAAAAATCCTTTTTAAAATTTTTAACCAAAATTTCTTAAAAAAATTTAAGTTAATTTTTTTGTTTTTTTAACCCAAATGCCGTTTAAAAAAATTTTTATTTTTTTTTTTTTTTTTTTGCAATATTAATTTAAGAAAGGGTTAAACAATTAAAACCCCGGGCCAGCCGGGCCAAAAATTTTTTGCAACCCAAAAAAAAAAACCCCAAAAAAAAAAAACCAAATTAACAAATTTTTCCCTTATTAATTAAATTTTTTTTTATTTTTAATATTGGCATTTTTACAAAAATTTTAAAAATAAAAAAAAAAAATTTTTTTTTTTTTAACTTTAACTTTTTCGGGGAAAAAAATTAAAACTAACTTTTAAAATTTTAGATGAATTTATAAAAAAAACTTTTTACCCCTTTTAAAAAAAAATAGGAATGAAAAGGGGCAAAAAAAATTTTCAATTTAAAGATTAAGGGAATTTTCAGTTTTAAAACCAACAAAACGCAGTTTTTGTTTTAAAACACAAAAAAAATGTTTTTAATTTTACGTTTTGCTAAAATTTTAATTCACTCCTAATAAGGGGTTTTTAGTTTTTTGGACGTTTGAAAACCTAATTAGAAACGATTGCATAGGTATATGAAGCCGCGGCCATCCTTAGTCAGTTAGTTACATAGTAGTAGTGACAAAGTTGGGATCGGAAAGAGTTGTGACATTCAAAAATATCAAATAAAGTGTGGTTAAGTGTTACAGAGTGGCTGAATTGTCCGACCCACGTACAAAAAGTAAACCGTTACAATATTAACAACGTGTAACATACGTTTCGCTTAGACTGTAGTTTCTCTGTACTAGTAATTTATACTTATAATGGATTGTTCAATAAGTTTTGTATTTCGATAACGAAAACGCGTCTATTTGGTTTATTAGCACATTTTATAGAGATTTTTTTGGTAATAAAATTTAACATCAAACTACCAGTACCATCTTATAATCAAAGATGTCTAGAACCTAAAAAACCAAAATACATACAAAAGTTAGCCTGTTTTGGTTTTTAAATGGTTGAAGACAAAATATGTTTTTGTACGACCGTGCGTAAAACACAATTTTACGCTCCTACTTAAGGGCTTAAGATTGCACTTTACGCCTCAAGACGAAAAAGTAACAAAAATGCCCGCATTTATAAATTTTTAAAACAACAATGAAATTAAATAATGTTTTAATTTTTGGTAAAACAACAATTTATTTATTTAGCGTTATGTTAAAAATACACTAATTACAATTAAAAATATTAAACACTGGTAAATATCCTCCTGTCGATTTAATGTATATCAGTCTCGAATCTCTTACGACATCGAATCTCTTACGACACAGGCATTTTCCCGGAGAGTTGAAAAGCTGCACGTGTGCAACCTCTACCCAAAAAAGGATCCAAAAGTCTCCCCCCAAACCCATAGACCTATTCTCTTCTTTCAGTTGTTTGCAAAGTAATGGAAAAATTCATTAATTCCCAAATCTTAAAGTATCTGGAAAACATAAGATTTACATGATAGACAATATGGATTCCGTCACAGTAGATCCACAGCTGATCTTCTTTTTCTTTGTTCCCAACAACTGGAACAAGTCCCTTTGAGTTTCTTGGTGAATCCCAAATCGGCCTTGACATATCCAAAGCTTTCGATCAGGCCCTGGCATGATGGGCTTTTAACAAATTCTTTCTAGGCTTCACCTAACCTTTGCTCTTGGCTTTCCAGTTTCCTTTTCTAATCGACGTATATCAGTTAGTGAGATGGTCATTCCTCCAGCTTCTACCAAATTAATGCTGGGGTGCCCCAGGGCTCAGTGTGGCACCCACGCTGTTTCTTCTACACATTAACGATCTTCCCTCTTTCACAATCAATCCCATTCATAGTTTTGCTGACGATAGTACCCTCCACCTAGTATTCAATTTCTTAAGCCACCGTGTAATCCTGATTTCAAAAAACAAGCGAGGTCAATGCAGATATCTCTTTCACAAGCCCTTTCAAACTTATCTTGGATTGGGGGCCAAAAATCTTGTTCAGTTTAATGCCTCGGAAAACAGTCATGTTCTGTCGCGAAAAAGTCTGCAAATCCATCCCTTACATATGAGCGACCAAGTTCTGCAGAACAAAGAGTCGTTTAAACTTGTCGGCGTTACTTTTGAGAATAACCTCAACTGGCACAAAACATTTTATCCATAGCTTCGGCAAAAAGATTGGATTTTCTTCCGAGCCAGAAAATATTTCTCTTTTCCAATCTGTACACTCTGTATGTATCCCAAATCAGACCCTTTAGAATATTGTTCTCATGTCTGGGGAATGGCGTCCCCTAACAACAAATTAGCATTCTGGACTCCATTCAAAGAAGAGCCGTTCGTCTTATTAAGGGTCCAAAGCTCACAGAAAGGCTTCCTTCTTGCCCACCGTCAGCTGTAGGGGATCTGTCGTTTTTCTATTGGTATTTTTACGGCTTTGCTCAGAGGAGTTGGCCAGTATAATTCCTTCTCTGGCAGCTCCCAACAGAGAACACGTAGTGCAACTTTTATGATCCTTTTACAGTTCAGTTGAAGGCCCCGAATTCCCGCTTTCTTCGTTCCTTCATCCCTGAGTGTCAAGATTTTGGAACCTGCTGCCCGCAGAAGTTTTTCCTTCTCCTCCCAATCTCCAAAAAATTTAAGTCCCGTGTGAACAAATCCCTCAACCAATTTAAGAACCCACGGTACGTTAGTACTTAGGCATCAGCCTTGTGGACGTTCCCAAGATAAAAAAAAAAATTTTGGGGTTTTTCCCCAAAATTTTTTCTTTTTTAATTTTTTACAAACTTTAATTAAAACCCCCCAAAAAAAATAAAGGGGTTTTTAAAAAAAAAAGGGGGGCTTAATTTCAGGTGGAAAAAAACCGGTAAAAAGATTGGGGAATTTTAAAAAATGAAAAAAATTTTTTTAAAAAAAAAAAAAAACAAAGAAAATTTTGGTTTTTTTTAGGGGTTTTTAAAAAAAAAATTTTTTCAAACCCTTTTTAAAATTTTTTTTTGCCCCATTTTAAAGGGGAAAAAACTTTAAAAGCATTAAAGCTTTTTTTCCCCCAAAAAATTTTTCTTTAAATTTTTTTTTTTTTTTAAATTTTATTTTAAAAAAGAAAAAAAAAAATTTTTTTCCAAAAGATATTTTTTTTTTAAAAAAAAATTTAAAAAAAATCCCTTTTTTTTTTTTTTTAAAAAAAAAAATTTTAAAAAATTTAAAAAATTTTTTTTTTTAAAAAAAATTTTTTAAAAATTTTTAAAAAAAACCCCTTTTTTTTTTTCCCTTAAATTTTTTTTTTTAAAAATTTTCAAAAAACCCTTTTTTTTTAAAAAAATTTTTATTTTCCAAAAAAAACCAATTTTAAACCCTTTTTTTGCCAAATTAAAAAAAATTTTTCCTAAAAAATTTTTTTTAAATTTTTTTTAAAAAATTTTAAAATTTTTTTTTTAAATTTAAAAAAATAAGGTTTTTTTTTTTTTTTTTTTAAAAATTTCTGGGGGGGAAAAAATTTTTTCCCCCAAAAAAACCCCCTTGGAAAAAAAAAATTTTTTTTGAATTTTAAAGGGTTTTTGGATTAAACAAAAAGTTAAACCGGGCCCAAAAAATTTTAAAACCCCCCGGGGAAGATTTTCCCCCCGTGTTTTGGGGGGGGTTGAAAAAAAAATTCCAAATTTAAAGGGAAAAAAAAATTTATTCTTGGGGGGAAAATAAAACTTTAAATTTTCCTTTTCCCCCCAAAGGGAAAAAAACCCCTTTTTTGGGAACCAGTTTTTTGAAATAAATTTTAAATTAAAAAAAGGGGGTTTTTTCAAATTTTTTCAGGGTTTTCCAAACCTTTCTTTTTTTTTTAAAATTTTGTTTTTGGGGACCCCTTTTTTCCAAAAAATTTTGGGCCCCCAAAATTTTTGGATTTTTTTTTCCCAAAATTAAATTTTTTCCCCCCCAAAAAATTTTCCCTTTTAAATTTTTTTAATAGACCCAAATTAAAAAATTTTTAAAACCCCGGGGGGGGGCCCTGAAAAAAAGGAGGTTCGAATTTTTTAAAACCCCAAAAATTTTTTTGGTTGGGGGAAAATTTTTTTTTTAAAACCAAAGATTTTTTTGGGGGAAAAAAGTTGAAACCCCCCAAAAAAAAAAAACCCAAAAAAAAAAAAAATTTTGCTTCCCAAAATAATAATAAAAAATTTTTTAAATTTTTGGGGAAAAAATTATTTTTTAAAAAAAATTTTTCTTTTTTTTTTAAAATTTAAAAAAATTAATTTTAAAATTTCCGGGGAAAAGGGTTTCCCCAAAATTTTTGCCCCTTAAAAAATTTTTTTTGTGAAAAAAATTTTTTTTAAAAAAAATTTTTTTTTTCCCTTTTTTTTTTTTATTTTGCTAAAATTCCTATTTCCCCTTTCGGATTCCCCCAAGAAATTAATTTAAACCCCTTTTTTTTTAAAAGGGAATTTTTTTCTTTTTTTTTTAAAAATTTAAATTAAAAAAAAATTTTAAAAATTTTTTTTTTAAAAAAAATTTAATTTTTTAAAAAAAAATTTTAAAACCCATTTTAAAAAAATTTTTTTTTTTTAAAAAAAAAAATTTTTTTTTTTTCAAATTTTTAAACCCCTTTTTAAAAATTTTTTTCCCAAACTTTTTTTTTCTTTAATAAAAAAGGTTTAAAAATTTATTAAAAAATTAAAAATAAAAAGTCAATAACCAGAAATAAATAAAAAAAAATTTTAACAGAAAATGTTTTAAATTTTAATTTATTAAAAAAAAATTTTTTGCTTTTTAAAAATTTTTTCCCCCTTTTTTTTAAAATTTTTTAAAAAAAAACCGCGTAAAGTATTTTTCGCCCTTGGTACAAAAATAACTATTAAACCATAAAATCGTGTATTTCTTATTAAACAACAAAACTTATTGAACAACCTTGGTCGACTTAAAGATTCCCCCGGTATTATTGACTTACGTTATTAATTATCCAGACATTTTTCTTTCCAACGAAATTTAATTTCTCATCAAAATCTCCGTCGTGCCCAATTACGAAATGCCCGTAAAGTCATTAACTTTTTCGAGCGTGGATTGTTTCATTTTATAACGGGCGCAACATCTAATAAACGACTGTTAGATTTTCGAGCGACACAGCACTTTTTCGAATTGCTCTTGTTGCGATTTAAACTCTCTGTCTCTGATATCGGCGCTTTTTTTTTTTCGCAGTTTAATTAATTTTAGCGCCCGGTTTTCGCGACGAGTTTTATTATGGGGACAGATAAGGCCCAAGAAAAATGGAAGCCGTTCTTCGTTTTTATCTGTTTATAAATCGATGGGGCCCTTTCGCGCGCGAATGTAATCTTTTGACCTGAGCTGTTTGTTAAGAAGGGTTGTTAGATATACAGTGAGGACATAAAGTCGACCCCTTTCTTATATCTTATGAAGTACTAAAGATATTTAATACTCCGGTCAATCTAGACATTCAAAGGTACATACATTTACATCAAGCTGAAAGTGAGTAAAATTGTTCAAAACATAATTAAAAATAACATTTTAAAATTCCCCATCTTTTCGGTACGTAGAAAAAAATTGAATGTTTTGATCAATTTTACTCACTTTCAGCTTGATGTAAATTTATGTATCTTCACTCTTTGGCATATTGACATGACAAAATTACGTCAATCTACATAAAAATGACAGTTGTAAATGTCACAGCAACGATGTGACATCATCAATGTATTTTTTTTTTGATATTAAAGGGATCTTGTGACACCTTTTTTTAAAGGTTTTTACATGCTGAATGCAGTCACAAATTTTTAGATCCTCGCGTCAAACCGCTTTTGTAATACCATCAATTATTTTTTATTCAGTATTGTTCCCATATTTCAAATTTTAATTGCTCGTAAAATTTTTTTGCTGTAACAATTAACGACGGTTTATTTTTGACATTTTTGTCAAAACATAAAATGTCCACTTAGTAATAGTCAACTCAGTAATAAAAATAACTAAATAATAAACTTAATCTATTGGCAAACCTACAATACACAACACACTTACAAAGATCTGGCTTAACAGAGGAAAAACTAACAAAAATACAAGTTTATTTAAAAAGGTGTTAAAATTGCTCTTCTTGGCATATAAGCATTCTTTTTGTAAATTCTTCTCTGACATCATAGAGCATTTTCTGGGTTATTTTTGCACAAACATTGATGATCCCGGAGAAGTCATCCAGTTTCAAGGTTTTAAAATTTTAGATTATACATAACCCCACAAAAAATCTAGGTAGGTATAGGTCAGGTGACCTTGGTGGTCATCTTGTTAAACCACGAACATCTATTTGGATAATTGCCACTAAGATTTTTTCTTAGACCCAGAAAATGGTGCGATGCTACTTCATCTTGCTAAAAAATAATATCTCAATGGAATTCTTGTGGATTTTATACCACAATATTGTTTATTAAAGAAGTTAAACAATTAAATTACAATAAATATATTCTAAAAAATGGGACCAACAATATGACTCCCCAGTAATCCTCCAAACATTAAATTTTTGGGGACATTAGCGCGTGACCTCGAAATAAATGGGATTTACATTACTTTAGTACCTACAGTTTTGGGTATTGACTTAACCGTTAAGGTAAAACCTAGATTCGTCATTAAAACAGATGTGTTAAACAATTTATTTAATAAAAATCCAATGCTCCTGCCGAAGTCAACTTATGTCATTTCTTGAACGATTTTTATTTAATAGGTGTGGTAGTGATTTGATTTTAAGATTTTTTTTACAGATGAATATAAAATATGCAAAGGTACTTGCTACCACCTTAGTAGTTTGCATCGGATCGTGTATCATCTTATCCAAATCTTGGATATTGGTTTCTTCACTAATTTTCGTTCTTTCTAATCTTGGACCATATTTCACTGATCCTGTTTCCATAAATAGAGATACCAGAGTCCGGCAGTATTTTTTGCAAATAGGACGTTTTGGAAAACGTTTGTTGATTATTCTCACAAAAGCATGCAAACTACGATGAGTTTTCCCGTAAATTAAAATAGCTTGGATTTTTTTTGAATTTGAGCCATTTTAAACAAAAAAAAATCTGACTTTACAAAAATAAAAGTCCTTCAGACCGACAACTAATATCTTTAACAAACATGTCAAGATAGCATACGGTCATAGCAACTAATTATTACACTTAAAAAAATAATAAAAATCAAGGTATATCATACTAAACTAAATTACTAAACTATCACTAAGCAGACATTTGACAAAAATTTCAAAAGAAAATCATCGGTAGTTGTTACAGCTAAAAATGTCACCAAAAATTAATTGAAAATTGGAATATTGAAACGACACTGAGAAAATTGATGGTATTACGAAAGTGGTTTGCCACGAGGTTCTAAAAATTTGTGGCTGTATTCAGCATGAAAAAACCTTTAAAGAGAGGTGTCACACGACCGCCGTTTACATTAAAAATATAACATTATTGATGTCACATTGTTGCTGGGACACTTACAGCTGTCATTTTTATGTAGGTTGTTATTTTGTTATCCCAAATTTGGTTTAAATATCTTCGGTACTTTAGAAGATATAAGGGGTGGAATATGTCCTCACTGAATATTTTCAAAGAAATATACTAATAGGTGAAATTCTTTAGTGTGTGTCATAACTACGCCACTGCCCTCTATTTATAGTAAAAAATACTTACGTTATCCTGCGGGCTAGTCTGAACCAAAGTTTCATTTGTAATAGGGATGGAGCCATTAGTCCATCTAATTCTTGCAGGCGGTCTTGCCCCGAATACGTCACATATTAGGAGTACGTTAGTTCCTTGTACTACATGGCTCTTTACACCTGACAGTTCCATTTTGGTTGGTCGTACTGAAAATAAACAAAAGAAATATTCACTTTAGTACTACCAGAGATTCAATTATTATTGAACATTTTTTTTAAGCACACGAATATTTTTAAAATCCACCAAAACGAGCGAGAATTTTCTAAAAATTGTGCATGAAAAAAATTCTATTTTTTAATTAGAGCAAGTGTGATATTTGAAAAGAAAATTTCGCCGAAGTTTAAAAAAAATACTAGGATAATAACGTTTTTTAAAAGTTTTAGTTACAGAAAATAATAAAAAATCAGTCAACGGTAGCTCAATCCCTCACTTTTCTTTAAATGTATTTTACTTAAGTTCGTAGAAAGTGGTAAAATGAATATTTTAAAAAATCTTATATATATATATATATATATATATATATATATATATATATATATATATATATATATATATATATATATATATATATATATATATATATATATATATAATTTCAATGTGGATATATTTATATGTAGGTAGGTATATATATTTATTTGTCTTCCACGTGATTCTGATGTTATGGCTTGAGCTAAAATCATGAAATTTGGCACAGTGGTAGTCTTTAGCAGTGGCTAGAACCTAACGAAGCCCGGTTTTTGAATTTCGCCCCCGGGACAAAAATGGGAGCAAAAAAGTGTTTTTTTACCGTTAGCCGTACGGAAGGCGTCTTACGGAGACAGAGGCTACTTAATATTGTCTCTCGCCTGGCGGAGACAGGCTTTTCATCTAGTAATATTATAATTGGTTAAGCAAGCACACGAAATATAATATTTCTTTATTATTTCAAGGAGACACAATTTCTTATTTACTCACCTTAGTTAAGTAAACAGAAAAGTTAATAACAGTTTTATTTTTTTAATAAATGTAATATACTATACAGTAGGTAAAATATTTATTTTTTCCCAAAACAGGCAGATTATACAAAATCTGTCAGTTCATTCTGATGAAACGCATAGGTCATTGCATTTTTCAAGCACAGTAATCGTAACTTTTGACGTTATTTAACCCTAATTATCCAAATAAAATCGTGTTATACAACTTAAGAATAAAACGGTTTAAAAACTACGTTTTATGTAAGTTTTGTAAAGAAGTCAGCGAAATTTAAATGCATCATCTGAACATAAAATTTTTAATGTAATTATTACGAGAATGCGGGACAGAAATTTATTTACCAACATTTTTGAAATTACATCCCTTGGGGGGTTAAAAAGAGAATAAAAGTTTGTATGGAAAAATCTTTAATTTTAAAGTTGTAAATGTGGGAGTTGGTAATTTAGCTTCTAATTACCCAGAAAAATCGGAGAAGTTAGCTAAGGAAGGGTCTCCTCTAAAGGGGTGGGATAAGTTTTTATAGAACTTCATCATTTCTGGACTTAGAAGTATGACAATTGGCTTGTAGGCTATTAATTACAATAAGAAATTATGTATTTTAGAAATGTTTGGAATTACATCTCTTGGGCGAGGGGTTAAATGTGGATTTTTAAAGCTGTAAATATGGAAGTTTTTTTATTAGGCTTTTGATTATCCAGAAAAATATACCATATATAGAAAATGAAAGCAAATACAATATGATAAAATAAAATGCTCAATCGCAAGACGCGCGATACGCCGCGACATGTTTGACGACAGACGGAGCGTGGGGAGCATGATGTGATGTGATGCAACGGAGTGGAAAGGAAGCCAGATTCGTCGGACAGACGTCGTTATCGCACGAATAGAATGTATAAAATTTTTCCGAGAGAATCGAAAAAAAAAATAAAACAGCCAAAATATAATTTATTTTGCTTACCATTAACTTCTGCAGTGATCCAAGACACAATTGGTTGATCCAAGGCTTCGCTTTCGACTATACATTCGAATTTCGCATTTAGGTCGCCTCTCGATAAAGTCAGCTGTAACTTCGATCTGCCGGTACCTAGACCATCTCCCTCGTCGTGGGTTGTATATTGAGCTGAAAAAAAAGTTATTATTAGGAAATGTTGACGTCAAAATTAGCAGTTAAATAGTTTTAAAAACGTCTAAGAAAGTAGTCTAGAATCAATAGTGAGAAAATATCATTGTGTAGAATTAACTTATTTTATTAGTGGGATTAGCTATATTTTAGTGGAGACAAATGTTTTACTTATTTTAACATAGTTTTCTCCCAGTTATACACTGTTCCTTGCAGAAAAAATAATTACGTGATGTTTGTCGAGAATTCATCTTCACCCCACGTAAGATTAAGTAGCCCCCCTTATGGGTCACGTTAATATTGGACGTATTTGTTTATTTTTACATTACTAACGGCTATTTTCTGCACGTTTACATTGAAGAAATGTTCATCTGCTATGCCATTAACAGACAGCAAATTAATACGAATACCTGATCACCTTTTGGCGGTAGTGTCACTTAGACAACTTAAAATCAAGTTTAAAAATTGTTTATAATTTTCGCGAATTAGTAACAAATGGTAGACTTTTGTAAATATATATATATTATTATTAATATATATATTATAGATAAATATATATATATATATATATATATATATATATATATATATATATATATATATATTATATGTGTCAAAACTTGACAGATTTTTGTCTAAACGATGTCAAAGTTTGATCTTTGAAAGCAATTATTTCTGAAAACCTGAAATCGGGAAAAATGCGGGTATGTTATACATTTACAACTGTAGTGTCCAAGAGTTTTGAAAACGAGATGTGTGCAACCAAGAAATCATATTCTTCAAGCAAAATTTAAAAGTTTTGTTTTAAAACAATAATTTGTGCTCTAAAAATGAATATTTAGCCTATTTGTGGTAAGTAGAATTATTTTTTAATTACAAATATTAACCAAACAATACTGTATTGTTTTTTACATAAATTTAATTTCAAATTAAATATCAAAATAAATTGCAAGGAGGAATTTTTATTATTTGTATATAAATAAACATTTCTTAAAAAAAAAGTGTAAATATGCAAAAAACGTTTGATTCGCTTCGATGAAACGGGAGCGGTGTAGCCAATTTTTTAAACTTTGAAAGGCCATATTTCGAAAAAAGTTAACTTTTGACCCATATGTTTTTGGCTTTTTCGACTTTTTTTTTTTTTTTTATATATATATATATATATATTATATATATATATATATATATATATATATATATATATATATATATATATATATATATATATATATATATATATATATATATATATATATATACAATAAGAAAAACTATAAAAAATAAAACTCTTAAGGACACCAGATATCTTAACCTGCACATTTTCGAGGGAGTAATTGTCGGTATTCCTTAATTATTTTAGAGAAGCCTTTTATTACCCAACGAGCTATCCTCGTTTGTCCCGCGGGATCTTAACGATCAGGTCTTTGGATGATATCCAGATTCCAGAAGCAATTAAAGGATTCGCTGATAACGCTCTGTATCTGGGAATACTTATCGGCATCGGCATCGTGTCTTATTGCCGAGGAAATTACACCGGACCGATTTAGTTTTTAATTACCGGAGGCAAGTTTTTGGATAACTTAAAGTTAGTTTTAATTGGGACTTTGTGTTTTACGGCCGAGTGACGAATTTGTTGTTAAATTTAACAATGAATTTATCAATGGGTTAATTTAATATAACATAACACAATTTAAAAATATACTTAAATGTTTAAAAAATGTAAAAATATACAAAAATATACAAAAAAAAAATCACAGATACATTCAGATAAACAAAAATATAACAAACATAAACTTACGCAGTTGACAATTAAATAAACCTATAAACACTGTGTGGGTTTGTCAAAAATAAAAGTAAGGTACATAAAATTACAATCTTATCATATTAACAGGTCAAATATATTAAGATGATTATTTAAAAATTAAAATTAAAAACTGTAGTTTAGGAACTTATCTATGAAGTAAAAAGATTTATCTACTAATATTCTTTTATTACAGATTTAAACTTTTTACAGTTATTAATTTCTTGGATGGGCAGCCTATTAAAGAGTTTAATTGGTAATATTAAGGGACTCCTACCTACTGCTGTCAATCTGTGACGAGGAATATCCAGATTACCGGTTCCTCTTAAATGGTACTGCTCACTTAACTTACGAGGTTGGGTATATAATTTTAATTTCGACTGTGCATAAACTAAACAATTAAATATAAAAAGAGAAGGAAAAGTTAGAATTTCAAGTCGTGGAAATAGGTCTTGACAAGAAAAAGCTCGTCTTTTAAACGTCATTGTCCTAATGATCTTTTTTTGTTGTATAAAAATTTCCTTTGCTCTACAACAGTTTCCCCAGACTAAGAATCTGTAATTCAGGCAGGATTGAACATATCGTCGGCTTGGTGCAAAAACTCACTAAGTCAACATTTTCAGGTTTTCAGATTTTTATAAATATTACTAAGTCCAATATCGATCTATTACTACACAAAATAACAGACCCCTTAAAACTCACTAAGTATCAAAAAAAAAGTATATAAAAATTTTATTAAGTCAGTTTAACTGGTTTCAGTTTGTGCAAAAACTCACTAAGTGACTTAATGAGTTTTGCATACTACACATAGCGCCATCCATGTGACTTAGTGGGTTTAAACGTCAAAAAATTCGGTTTTATAACCTAAAAGTTTTTAGTTCAAATTATATCTTTGCTGTTATACCGGGTGATTCAAAAATCGATCACGAAACTTAAGAGGGTGATTCTACATGACAAAATAATGGTTGAGCGCATATATTTTTCTTTATAAAATGTCATTCGTTTTCGAGTTACAAGCCAACAAAGTTCAATTTTTAATTTTTTGTTTTTTAAATTGTTTGCTTACGGAAAAACCGATTTTACTAATATTTGAAACATAGACTGAGTCGATTGCGCTTCATCATTTTAGTAACAATTTACATTGATTGTGTGTCGCTACAGGGCACTTTACCTACATTGAAAATTGTTTTTTTATCATAATTTTTTAGTTTTGACAGCTATACTAGTTTTTCGTATGTTTTCTCAAAGACTGATACAAGGTCTTTAAAAAAGGTGCTCTTCATTTAACTCGCTAAATCCAACCGTTTAGACGTAAATCGCCTTTAAAAATTAAGTGGCATATTTACAATAAACTTAATAATTCAAATATTTAAATTTGAGATTTTGAAAAAAAAATATATGAGACTTTACCATTATTTTGTCATGTAGAATCACCCTTTTAAGTTTTGTGATGGATTTTGGATTTCACCCTGTATAGTGTAAGTGCATAATTTCAACAAATATTAGCTTTTTTCAGTGATCATTTTTTAAAATGTATTCAAATCGTACAAACAAACTTCTCCAGCTAGCATTTCGTGCTAAAAACTCAAAAGGTATGTATCTTACTGTTCATTATGGGTACTATCACATTTTGCATTTTTCTGTTGGTGTAATTTGGTACTTATCTGTCCTTAATAGTTAAAATATATTAGGTACTAGCTACATTTTTTTAGTTTGTGAGATTTCTGAACTAGAGAATAATAATATAATTCACAATCAAAATCACCACGGTCCACTGCCAAACAAGGTTGTACCAGAATATGCTGGCAATATCTGTTCAAAAAAAAAACGACCTTTTGAAGTTATGCCAAAAGGGTGCTATTCCAAATGAGTACCATGGTTGGTATGAATCGCTGCCAACAAATTCTACATTGAAAGATGTGATTCCAGTGCCTGAATATTCGGATTCAGACGCGGAGAGTTCTTAGTTATATTTTAATTAAAAATAAATAATAGTTTGGTAATATGTAATACTTTTAAAATAAAAATATATATTCCGAAAAAAAGTTAATGAAGTTCTTAGTTATATTTTAATTAAAAATAAATAATAGTTTGATAATATGTAATACTTTTAAAATAAAAATTTTTCGAAAAATTAATGAATTTTTTGGGTTTATTTCTAAAATGAAAAATCAAGTCATTAACACATATCAATTAGACTATCAACAATAATTACTAAGTCTTTTTTATACTTTTATTTTTAAAATTTTTTGATAAAAACCACCTTATTATCATTTAAAATTCTGGAAAAACAAGATTTTAAAAGCCAAGATATAGTCAATCTGATGGTTCCAGGAATCCATAAACACCCCTAGGAATTTTGCAACGTTTGTCTGCTCAATAGTTTGACTATTTAATCTGACTAAAAGACTTTTATAGAAATCTCGCAAACTAAAACAGATCAGTTCAGTTTTACTTTCATTTAACACTAAGCCATTGGTATCACAGTAGTTCTAAACCAAAGAAACAGCACAGGCATTTTTAGATAAAGTTTCAAATTAATTTTCGGCACATACGACTGCTGTATCATCCGCAAAAAGCGAAATGTAATGACCATCAAAACTACTCCACGCAATATCATTAATGAAGATTAAAAACAAGAATAGCCCAAGTAGACTGTCCTGAGGTACTCCACTAGACCCCATTTTTTTGGAAGAACAAAAAGTATCCCGAAGATCCTTTTAAATCACCTGTTGCATACGATTGCTAAGAAACTCTTTCAACCACTTAAGAGCGTTTCCACGAACACCACAGTTACCTAATTTATTAAGTAGTGAAACTATCTTAATGACATCAAAGGCATGTCTGAGATCAAAAACAGACAGGCTGTATTATTGTTTTTGTCGAGGTTCTCTAAAATTTTATTGTAAAGTGCCACAATTGCATCCTGAGTCGACAAATCACCAAGAAAACCAAACTGCTGTTTAATGAATGAATTTACATGATACACGTGAAACACTTACTTGCTATTTTTTTGTCTGTATTGACCCTAACCGAACAGGATTAACTGAAACCCAATAAGATTAACACCAGAGTAGGTTTTTTTGTGTGTTAAATTTATTTTTGTCGGATTTCCTCATTTTGTTCCGGATTATTTGTGCGCCTCTGGCGTGGATGGTGGAAAACAATTCCAGATAGAAAAGTCCGTATAGAGATTAGGACGCTTTTTTTCTAAAGCTAAATTAAGAATAGCATAAAGATAAAAACAGACCGTAATAAAACGTATTTAGGAGAGAGATAAATACGTCGATGATGATCAAGATGGGGAAAAAAGGCAGAAAGGAAGCCGGGTCACGGCGAAATGACATCGCATTTGGGATATAGTAATTTAGCAGAGTTGTATTCGACTTATTTTCGAACAAAGTTAAAAAATTAATGAAAACTTTTAAAAATATGACTATACGGGAGCTCTAGCATGGACGACAATAAATTACGGGGGTTCTTTGGTTTGACGATCTGATTTTTATGCATTTTTTGGGATTTTTTTGGGAGGACCAGTAAAAAGATAGAACTTTGGAGTTTTTATCATTTATTTATTAGTGTTTTACGAGTATAAATATAGATTTTAAGCTAAAAATATTTATTAAAACAAAAGTTATAGCACCCTGAAAATACCTGCCTCGAAAAAATGGACCCTCACTCCCTCTAGAAAATCAGCCGATTGGCTTATCCTTAAGATTAAATACATGAAATTAACTATTATGAAAAGAAGATTTTGTTGTTTGTGTGATCATGTACTTTTTGACAACTTTTTGTTAAAAAAAAAAATATATTTTAAATATTGGGGCAATATTAGTTCATTTCGTGCGACTGTATGTGCTGAGTCAACCCTACAAATTTGAAGTTAATTGGTTAAGCCGTTCTTGAGATATGATGGGGGAAAGTTTGAAGAACATAGATTTAAGAAAAACGCGTTTGAAGTTTCAAGTATAGATATACTATAAACATTTTAACTTACCATTAATCTGCGATACCAAGACTAAAATGAATTTTACAACATAAATAACTACATCAATTTATTCCTAAACTTATTTAAACTTGTATAAGCATACATTTGTATAGAAGGGTCTCAGGTATCAAGCCGACAGAACTCTCAGCGCTCAGCTCAGCACTTCGAACACCTGCCTCTTCTAAATGCTGTATCTTTATAATGGCTTCGAATTTTGAAAAATCACTTTTCCTACGAGCGTGCGGAAAAGTCCACTTTTCCGCACGCATTTGAGTGCGCAAAGTTGCACTTTTCCGCACGGCGTGCGGAAAAGTGAACTTTTCTGCACGCCGTGCGGAAAAGTAAAACTACTCTAAACTCTTACAGGTAAGCAAGATTTATATGTATTTTAGTAATTGTAGGCTATTTCATGCAATATACGAAGCCATTGCAAGTTTTAGTTTATTCTCTTTTTTGTTTGTTACTTCGTAATTTTCAATATTTCAACTAAAACACAAAAAAAACGTTTTTTTAATTACCCTGTATAATAATAATAAATGATTATGACAAGTCAAGCAACAATATGTAATCTTGGTGATTTTAACACATGTCAGATTTTTTCTTCGTTTCCATAGGAACAAGCAATTGCACAAATAAATTTCAATACAAACAAACATTTTTAAGTCATAGTATCTTTTTTTAATTAAATAAAAATCCGACAAAAATAATTATTTAAAATGAGTAGTTCCGATGAGGAGCTACCAGATTCTATCCTGGATGCAGCAAATACCGTAAGTTTGAATTTATTACCAGCAAAATCTCGTGAAAAATATGAGAATCAATATAGTCATTTCAAAAACTGGTGCTCCAGCAAGGGGACAAAAAGTATTAAAGAAGAAGTGTTCTTGGCCTATTTTGCGGATTTAAAAAAAACATATAAACCTAATACTTTATGGAGTAAGTACTCTATGTTAAAATGTGTCCTCAAAGTGAAAAGGAACCTTGATTTAAGTTCATATTTCAAGCTAACATCCTACTTAAACACCAAAACGTGGGTACCGGCCAAAAAATAAAAAACTTTCAGCAAAGAAGAAGTTTCAAGATTCATGAAAGAAGCACCTGATAATATTTACCTTCTAATAAAGTTGCTACAATTTTGGATTAGCCGGTGCTTGTGGGAAAGAGATGAACTTAAAAAAAATAATGATTGATGACATACAGGATAATGAAAATTTAATAGGGTGAAAATTCCTGACAGTAAAAATAACACTTCCAGAATCTTTGAAATTGTCCGATGAAACAAATAACGGACTTTATCTGCAATTGTACCGTAAATATGCAAATTTGCGAAAACCACATACCCCACACAGACTTTTTTTTGTCCAGTATAAACTGTTTGTTACTTCGTAATTTTCAAATTTCAACTAAAACACAAAAAAAACATTTTTTAATTACCCTGTATAATAGATAATAATAAATAATTATGCAATCAACAACAATATGTAATCTTGGTGATTTTAACACATGTCAGATTTTTTCTTCGTTTCCTTATGAACAAGCAATTGCACAAATGAATTTCAATACAAACAAGCATTTTTAATGAAAAGGCGTCATAGTAACTTTTTTTAATTAAGTAAAAATCCGACAAAAATAATTATTTAAAATGAGTAGTTCCGATGAGGAGCTACCAGACTCTATTCTGGATGCAGCAAACACCGTAAGTTTGAATTTATTACCAGCAAAATCTCGTGAAAAATATGAGAATCTATACAGTCATTTCGAAAACTAATACTTTATGGAGTAAGTACTCTATGTTAAAATGTGTCCTCAAAGTGAAAAGGAACCTTGATTTAAGTTCATATTTCAAGCTAACATTACTACTTAAACACCAAAACGTGGGATACGCAATGTGTGGGAATAAATTCAATAGGTAAAATGCCTTCAGAAATTGCTGCATACCTAAAATTAAAAAATCCAGAAGAGTACACTGGACATAGTTTTCGTCGATCCTCTGCGACTATGTTAGCGGATTCGGGAGAAGGAATTACCAATGTCAAGCGACTTGGGGGCTGGAAATCAACGGCTGTAGCTGAGAGCTACATTGATGAATCCACAAATCAGAAAAAGGATATGTCGAATAAAATATTGACCATGAACAACTCCCCTCCTGAGCTAAGTCAACCTTTATCTTGCCGTACAATAAGCGCTTCATAAGCCACCCGCTAAATGAAATTACAGGTTCTGCAATTAATTTACAATATGCTAATAACTGTTCTTTTATTGTAAATGTTATCAACAAATAATTCCCATTTATAAATATGTTGTAGTAGTTCTTTCAGATTAAACATAATTTAAAAAATAATCATTGCTTTAATATTGGTATTATCTAACGCTTGTAGGAAAAATTTTGTTCCTAACGCTTGCGCAAAGTGACTTTTCCGCACTTGACTGCTTGCCCGAACTCCGCTTCGCGTCGTTCGGGCAACAGCAGTCGCGTGCGGAAAAGTATCACTTTGCGCACTTGTTAGGAAAATAACTATTACTGTGTATATATTTTTTATATATCTTTTTTATTATTGATCCAATCGAAAATATTAATATAACTTTTTATAAAGACAATAAAAAAGCTATATTTTTGATATTATAAAAATTTTTGTATCTCTTCTATTTTTTGAGATATGACCGTTTTTTTTTTAATTTTAAACGTCAATATCTCTAAAACTGTAAAAGCTACAAGAAATTTTGTATAACATGAATTATGTATTTTTACAAAACCTTTTGTTAAAGTTATTTAAACCTTATTTGTCTAAATGCAATACTTCTCGAGTTATAATCAAAAAACCGAATTTTTGGGATTTTTTCAAGGTAAAATTTTAAAAATGAGAATTTTTTTATTTTTGATTTTTTTCTGCAAATTTTGAGGGGCATAAGATTTAAATAAATAAAATAAATGATTTATTAAAAAACCAACAATACCATAAATAGTTTTTTTTTCTATTCTGGTCTGAAATTTTGGGTAAAAATCATATATTTGTTTATATCTCCTTTATTATTTATACCACCAAAATTTTTGTAAACTTTTTTAACAATTTAAAAAGCTGTATATTTTGTTTTATACAATTTGTTGTATCTCCTATAGTTTTTAAGATATTAACGATTTTTTTTAATTTAAAACTTTAATATCTTAAAAACTATAAGACATACAAAAAATTATCTGGATTAAAAAATACAGATTTTAAATTTGCTGTATTAAAAGTTATATAAACATTTTTGATAGGATGAATAATAAAGAAGATATAAAAAAAGTTAATTGAATGGCGAAATTGATCAAGAAGTAAAACGATTTTCATTTTTTTAGAGAAAACCATGCGTCGGAGAAAGAAAAACCAGGACATCAAAAATAATGAGGAATTTAAGTTTTATTTTTGTGTTATGGAAAAACAGTGGCGTAGTATTTTTTCTCCAAAAATATTTAATGCAAAACCCGCACGGACGCCACTGTTACAGAAAAAAAAACTTGTGCACCTAAAAATGCACCTTGATGCATAAAAGACTTCTACCAAATTTCATAATGATGTCTTAAAAAATTTTATCACCCTGTATCTCAAAAGCTAAGACTTTTAGGACATATGTTAAATAAGTCCAAGAATTACCCCCTTAAATATTAGCATGTCCATAAAGAACACCCTGTAGAATACACCATATTTTATTTAAATTTTTTAATTAATTATTATTTAATACTAAAAAAAATATTTTCTGTGGCGTATTCCCTTTGGGGGGGCAGCGAGCGCATGCCTTAGCGGTCGTGCGGAGCCCTATCTTCAGTGTAAAATTAGAATTATATATAATAAGGATAGAACTCTGTTAGTACTTACTCATTGAAAATTTTCTTCTCTTTAAGAAGCTTTTTTTAAATTTCTCAAGTATTAATAGGTTTGGAGTTATTAACAAAAAACGAAAAGCCGTTTTTTCAAGTTAATTTATTAATAACTTTTGCAATTTTTAGCGTGCTGAAAAATCCTTTAAATATTTTTTTCATGCATCATTCCGAATCCGAAACTTTATCTCAAATTCGTTTTTGAACTTCTTGACAGACTACAATGTCATTTTACAAGTGCGACTGGGTTCACGTAAATGTTAGCGGGATATTTATAATTACCAAATAAATTATATCTTTTAAATTAAAAAAGAAAACAAATAAATAATCCGTCAAAGAAACGAAATAAACGGTTTTCCAAATGTGATGAAAGCCCAGGCTCTAATTGATGACTTAATTTCGGCAATTTCATTACGGGCGCCGGCAAATAAAACTGAAAAGGGAATAAAAGTCGTCCTGCGAAAAGAAAAATCTTGCCAATTATATTTCCTAACTCCGAAACAAGATAAATCCGAATTTAAGCCTGCGACGAAGGTGGGCTCACGCAGCGCATTTTTCACACAAGTCGAAAAATGCCCCGAAGAAAGAAAAAGATATATATACCGGCCGGGAAAATACAACGGAACAAATGAAATGGTTCGGCCTGGGGAAAATAACTTGTTTTTGTTTGATTAGGTGTTTGCCTTTAGGGTTTCTGTTCGTATTGCGGGCCTCACTAAACATTTTCCTTTTAAAAAAGAAAATATTTAAGAATTCTAAGGATCCTTAGAACTGCTAAAGTCCATTTATTTTGAATACGTTTTATAGTTTTGCGGCGTATTTATAATTATCAAGTTATTTTTATCATTTTTTATTCCAGGTTTATTAAATAAAATTCAACGAATAGGCTATAAATTTAATATTTGTATTATCTTTAAAACACAAAACACTATTTGCTTAAAACAAAAAAACGGAAAAAGCCCTCAAAAAAAAAAAATTAAGATACCAATCTACATTTCGGGACAAGTTGGCCACCGTTGTCAAGATAAAATTAAAAAAAAAAAAAGGATTTAAAACTAAATTTTTAAGAAAATTTAGGATTAAATAGTTAGGAAATTCAAACTGCTTTTTAAAATTTATGACCTTTTGTCATAAATGACATATTAGGTTGTTTGATTGGTATAGGATTTTTTAAAAGAATTTTTTTATCAGGAATGACCCGTAGAATCCAAATTTAAAAATATAAAAGGGGGTTGAAAATTTTAGAACATTATTAAAAAATCAAGGGAGCACTTCCGGTTAGGGAAATTTTTTTATTATGACCCCCCAGATAGATCTTCAAAAAAAATTTAAAATTTAAAAATAATAATTTTCTATATAATTTTTTTTGTTTTTTTTCTAATTTTTAATAATATGGGGTATTTTTTTATTCTTTCCCCCTTTTTAAAAAACAGAATAGGTAAAAAAATACATTTTTTATCAAAAAATGATTGTAGAACCAAAACTTAAAAAATAGGGTTTTTCCATTTAAAAAAAAAAAAAGTTTTTTTCCTTAAAGGGGTTTTAAAAGGACATAAAAACCCCAAAACATCTTTTTATATATTATAGCATTTTTAAAATTTTAAAAAAACCTGTTTTTATTCAAGAAAATAAAAACTGGGTATTTTTTTTTTCCCGGGGGTTTTTTTAATTTTCAAAAAAAAAAAAAAAAGTGAGGGGTTAATTAATTGATTTTAATTTATGAAATTATTTTAGCACCCAAAAAAAAAACCCCTGTATTATTTAAATTAATAGATATTGATGCTAAAATTTTTTTTTTTTTTTTAAAATTTTCCTTTTATCATGGGACAAGCGCAAGCGCAGTCGCCATGTTGAAATAGCGGCAATTAAAAAAATTTTTTTTTGATCGACAATGGCTGGGAATGCTGTATTATCCCCCCCAAATTTAAAACATTTACTAAAAAAAAAGTTTTTTTACTTTTAAACCCGTTGAAGCCCCTAATTGTACGAAATTTAAAAATTTTGGGGGCTCAAATGTCATGGACGTCCTAAAAAAAAAAAAAAGTGAACTGATTAAGAGGTTGGGGATCATTACTTCTTTACTATACAAAAAGAAAATTTTTAGTTTTTTTCAATAAGGCCTACCAAATATACAATTGTTATATTGTTATATAAAATAATATGTATTGTTTTAAATGATTTATAGCTTTATCACTCTTCATACTTCTAACAACACCGCTTCTTCTTTCCTTTTCGTACTGATATCATTATAATAATTTTTTAAAAAAAAAACCTATTTGCTAATTGGGCACTTTTTTTTTTATTTTCGTATTTTTTTTTTTTCAATAACTAAAATTTCTTTATTTTTTTTTATTTTAATTATGGTTTACGGCCTTTAACATGCTTTTTACAAAAAACAGTACAAAAAAAATGGCTATACGACGCATGCGAAAAAAAAATTTGGATAAAAAAGGCCCCTATTGCATTTTTTTTTTTTATTTTTTTTAAAAAGTTTCCTTTGCTAAAATACTGGGATTCCAGTTTTTTTGTAGTTGTAAGTGTTAGAAATGCTTTTTAATTACACTAAAATTTTGGGGTTCCCCTTGTCTTTATTTGTTATTTGTACACAACGTTTCTTTTGTGTATTTCCCCAAACCCTCTTCAATGATAAGCCCAAGTTTTTAGTTATTTTTTTTTTGGGGGTTTTTATCAAATGCGTGTTTGATTTTTCATTTGGGGAAATTGGGTTTTTTAAAATTTTGGGGTTTTTAAAACAAAATTTTTTTTTTTAAAAATCAAGCAAAAAAAGCAGAATAAATGAATAGTGGGTTCTTGTATATTATTGTGTGTTAAAAAATTTAAAAATAATATTCTAAAAAAAAAAAAGTGAAATAATTTTAAACTAAACTTTATAAAAAACCCCCCCCAAAAAGATCCACTTTATTATTAACCAATCTGATGCAGTATTAGGTCTACATATAATAGTTTTTTTTTTACCCGCACTAGGGGGGGAAAGGGGGAAAATTTTCAACTATATACGTGCTCGAGAGTAGACCAATATGCGGGGTTAGAACAACTTTTTTAACTATTTTTTTTTTGGAAAAGGGCCCCAAAAAAAAACCCCCTATATAAACATGACAACAAATTTTTCCGGAAATTTTAAATTTTTTTTTCCTGGGGTTTTTTTAACATTCTAATTTTATTCATTACATCCCAAAAAAAAAACGCGACTATCCCGAAAATTCCGGGCATAGCGGGGTCTTTTTTTTTTTTTTCCCCCCGTCGATTTGGCCCCATTGTCTTTTATCGAGAGGTATTTGAAGGGGGGGATATTGTTTAATCAAGACAAGTCCCGTTATCTTATGGAATTTTGTAAAAAATATTTAATAAACAGTAAGGATCACGAATTTAAAAAAGAATTTGCATGTTTATAAAGTCTTTGTTATGATATACCTTAATTTATTACGCCCCAACCGACTATGCTCACTACGTTGCCAAATGGAACGGGGGAAACCCCTGTCCCCGCGACATTTAGCCCCGCGGGGAAAAAATGGCATTGGTCAAATTTCCCCTTCCCCAAAAATTCTCCCCCTTCCCCTTTTCAAATACCCAGTTTAAAAAAAATAGGTGTTTTTTTGGGCCCAAATTTATCGGGACCGCCCAGACGCAATGACAATGTCCCAACTATCTACCTGCTATGTCCAAGATAAGGGGGGAAGAATGTTATGATATACCTTATACATTCTTGTTACCTTGATTTACCTTATGGATATTTCTCTTTTTGTCTTCGTAAATTTTGTCATTGTTATAGTAAAATTTCATTTAAGTTAAAGCGTATATTCCCAAAGGTTTCTTTTACTTTTAAATCATAACGGGTTGTGTCTCAAACATAACTGGAACTTGGAACCTCATGTTGTCAAAGGGGGTTCTTGAATTTATTTTAAAAAAAATTGGATCAAATAATGGATTATTCCGACGAAGAGCTTCCTAAAGATATTGTGAAGCTCCCCAAAGGGTAAATATGAACCTATTACGAAAAAAATTAAAAAATATCAAGATAGGGAAAAAAAAAAGTCTATGGAAACTAATGCTTTTTGTAGGGGAAAATGTTATTCCCAATTACAATCTGGCTTTACAGAAAAACACACTTCCCCCCAAATTTTTTGGGCAATATCGTGGCCTTTTTTGGGTGGGGAATTTTGCCTTCGTTTTTTTCTGGATTTTTTGAAAGCTTTCGCACTTTAAATCATGAGCTCTTTGTACCAAGCTTGCCCACTACGGATTTGATAACATTGCGGTAAATTTTTTTTAATCTTACCTTTCCGGGAAAATCACAGAGAGTGGTGCTGCAGGAGCAAATGTCATCTTTGTTGCCCGTAGTATCAGGTATACGGCAAGGTTCGATACTGGGTCCGCTACTTTTTTTTTAAAAATCGGCAGATATTTTGAAAAGATGATTTGGCTCGTATCAAGCATATGCTGATGATATTCAAAATTTAAAAAAAATTTTTTTGTTTTTCTTTCCCTAAATATTATAAATGACCTATCAAAAAAACACAACCTTTTATTAAACATAAAAAAGTGAACATAAATAAATGGACAAACTGTGCCGGGAAAAATCGCGAAATCGTTGGGGTCATAATAGATAGTGGTCTCAAATTTGATGAACATGTTAACTCCCTCATTAGAAAGGCTTACTGCAATTTAAAATTATATATCCAATCGGAGATTCTATCCAAGAAACTTAAAGTTATGCTTGTTGAAACCCTGGTACTTTTTTTTTTTAATTACTGTTATTTTTTTGTTTTTTACTATAAAATCGGAAGAAGGATTAACGGGGTTTAAAATTCATGTTGTCGTCTTGTGTGTTCCCCGCGCAAGTTTGATCATGTATAGAAAGTATCAGGGATTTGAAATGGCTTTAAAATGGCGAATGAAGCGGGTTTCAGTTTGCTGTTTTCCATAAAAATTTTGACCTCTGGCATTCATACCTGCGCGCAAAACTAATAGCACGCGACACCCTTCATAATAGAACTATACGCAATGGGGTATGTTGGCGGGACCGAGATATATGAAGGCTTTGTTTCAGGGTGCTTTACTTATCAAGTACAAATCTTTTTAATAAAATTTCCAAACGATATTAAATCTTTAAGTGTTAGGCTTTTTTGGAGGAATCCGACATCTCTTTTTCAATCACAATGTTTTGGGCATCCCATATTATTCTTTAGTTGAATATTTTGTGTAAGTTGTGTAATTGAGATTTATTGAATCTACTTATATTATCTTATTTTTATTTATTAGTTTTATTTGTAATGTTTTGTCATTTTTCTTTAATATTGGAAACTCCAGCCTTTTGGGGTTGAATGGTGGAGTAGCCGTTACAATTTAAATATCCCCTAATAGGCTGGTGTGATAGGGTTGATTTACAAATCTGATCTTATAGATGTAATATACCTAATTATTATTATTTTAACCTTATCACTTAATAAAAGACGAAAATTTTTATTATTATTATTAAATTTTTAAAAAGAGCAAAACCCAATTTTTTTAAATTTGGGGCAAGAAGAACAAATCAAAAGCATGAAAAAAGATATTTAATATTAAATTACTATAATACGAGTACTTAATTTAAAAATTTTTTTTCTTGTTATACATTATGTTAGTAAAACAATATATGTTTAAAAGTATTTTTTTTTAAATGAGGTCGTTGAAGAAAGTATAAGTATTAGTATTAGAAAGTTTGATATATAGCAATTATATATGAAAAATAATATCATTCATATGACCTCCACGGCTTCGTTGACAGGAAGTTCTTTGAAGGTCAAAATTTTTGATAATTTTTGCAATAAAATTGGATTAGTAGCATCCATTATAGCTCCAAGTTTTTTTTCAATTGTTGAAGTGTTTGTGGGTTGTTTATATACACTTTGTTTTTAGACAACCCCAATTTAAAAACCGTTGCATAGTGCCATGATCAAATTCAAATGCGTCCGACGACTAAATTAAGGTGTTTTTTTGTTCCCTTTCACTTACGGCAGCAATATTTTGATCTGAACGAGCTGGACGAGTATGCTTATACTTTTTAACCGATCCAGTCTCCTTAAATCATCGCCCTATTCCATGGATTGCCCACTCACTAGGACGATTTTTTTGACCGAAGTAACTCGAATTTTACGAAATGTCCTTTTAACCGAACGACCATTTTCGTAGTATGTTTTAAAAAATTTTACACGTTTTTATTTAAAAAAAATATTTTCATTACCCCTGGGGAAAAGACGAT